>OU898283.1:41022885-41169269 GCA_918026665.1 Diabrotica balteata
CGGTCTCAAAGGCGGATGAACCAGGAAGATGGTCAACGACATAAGGCTACAGAAGGCCACGGGAAACCACTGTAGTAAAGGCTCACAAGAGCATCCCTAGTACAATCATCATGGCTAGCAATAACCAAATGAGTAACCTTACTGATCATGAGCCGCGGAAACCAAGATCCGGCAGGGGAAGTAAATCACTAGTTAGCCACAGGGCTTCCCAGGTCGTAAGCCAGCGAAATCCCTGTGATGTAAATAATAGAACACTTTTAAAAATTGCCACAAGAGGAAATATGAGAATTGCAACATGGAACGTGCAAAGCTTACTACAATCAGGTAAAGTAGATAATACTGCGATAGAAATGGAAAGATTAAATATCGAAATTCTAGGAATAAGCGATGTACAATGGCCAGGGTCTGGAAAACAACGGACTAGAAACGGAGCTATATATTATAGTGGATATTCTGATAGAACAAACCGATATGGTGTGGCCATAATGGTAAGCAAGGAAATAGATAAATCCGTACTTGGTTTCACCCCGCTTTCGAATCGCATTATAATGCTACAAATTAACACCAATATAGGGAAAATGAATGTTATTCAAGTATATGCACCAACAGCTGACAAGGAGGAACAAGAAATAGAAGACTTCTACGAGCAATTAGAAACAATAATGAAAACAACAAAAAAACGTGAAGTTCTGATACTAATGGGTGACTTTAATGCCAAAGTGGGCAGAGGAAGTGTGGATAGTTGTGTTGGAATGTATGGATTGGGAGAGCGAAATGAGCGTGGTGAAAGACTAATTCAGATGTGCCAAATAGAAGAACTAGTAGTTATGAATACAATGTTTAAATTACCAAATCGCCGGCTCTACACGTGGAAAGCTCCTGGAGACAGCAAAGATAGAATCATAAGAAATCAGATAGATTACATCTTGATAAGGAACAGGTACAAGAACTCTATTACAGTAGTGAAGACTTACCCTGGAGCAGATGTAAACTCGGACCACAACCCAGTAGTAGCAAATATGAATGTAAGATTGAGAAAACCATTAATGAAAAGATCTAGACCACAAATATGCATTGATAAGTTAAGAGAACCAAATACATACCAAGAAACTCAAAACAAAATAAATCAGAGTATCCAAGAAATAAAACAACAAAATAAGAACACTACAGATATTGACACAAAGTGGAAGAATATAAAGAACGCAATCGAGACTGTGGGACGGAAAACTTTAACATTTACAAAAGCTGCCAAACAAGAATGGATGACACAAGAAATTCTCGAAAAGATGGACGAAAGAAGAACACATAAAAACAAAGATAAAATTAAATATCAAGAAATTAATAAACAAATAAAACAGAAAATAATACAAGCTAAGGAAACATGGATGTCCATTAAATGTCAAGAAATCGAGGAATGTGAGGCAAGGTATGACACTTTCAACACCCATAAGAAGGTTAAAGAAATGATTTCAGGAAATCGTAACAAACCAATCGGGATATTAAAAAATGCAGATGGTACCACTATATCTGAAACGCAAGACAAACTACGTAGATGGAAAGAATACATTGAACAACTATTTTATGATCAAAAAGTAGAACAATTATTAGAAGTTAACGGAGAAACCACGGGACCAGAAATAATGAAAGAGGAAGTTATGTATGCTATAAAACACACAAAAGGCAGAAAAGCTCCAGGACCCGATGAAATACCAATTGAACTATTGAAGATAATTAATGAAGATAATATTGATGTCTTGGTAGACCTTTTTAACTCCATATACAAGACGGGACACATACCCAAAGAGTGGCTTCTCTCAACTTTTGTGACGATTCCAAAAATCACAAATGCTAAAGATTGCAATGACTATCGAACAATTGCGTTAATGAGCCACACATTGAAAACCTTCCTTAAAATCATACATAACAGAATCCACATGAAATTAGAACAAGAAATAAGTGATTCACAGATGGGTTTCAGAAAGGGTCTAGGAACTAGAGAAGCTATTATTTGGAGTCCATGTTCTGACACAACGATGCCTGGATATGAATCAGGACATATATGCTTGCTTTATTGATTTCACGAAAGCTTTTGATAGAGTTCAACATGAGAAGCTTTTAAGTATTCTTAAGACTAAAAACATTGATAGTAGAGATCTACAAATTATATCGAATCTGTATCAAAACCAGAAAGCAAGAGTAAGAGTCGAAGGAGAACTGACAGAGGAAGTAAGTATACTTAGAGGAGTTCGACAAGGGTGTATCCTTTCACCACTCTTATTTAACGTCTACAGTGAAGTGATTTTTCAAGAGGCTTTATTGGATATCGTGGAAGGTATTTATGTCAACGGAAATAGCATTAATAATATTAGATATGCCGACGATACTGTCATATTTGCAAGTGACATGGAAGATCTACAGTACATAATACAACATGTATACAATGCATGTGAAAGTTACGGACTGCAAATGAATCTCAAGAAAACGAAATCAATGATATTCTCAAAAAAACCACAAAATGTAAATAACCTGATCATCAATAATACAACGATAGAAAGAGTAAAAACATATAAATATTTAGGAACGTGGCTAACCGAAGATGGAGATCAAGTAAAGGAGATCAGATCTAGAATAGAAATGGCAAGAAACACGTTCATAAAATTGAAGAAATTACTTTGCAACCGTAACCTTAATCTAGAGATTCGCACAAGAATGCTACGTTGTTACGTCTTCTCTACTTTACTATATGGCATGGAAGCGTGGACAATAAAGCAGTCTGAAATCAAAAAATTAAACTCCTTTGAGATGTGGTGCTACAGGAGAATGCATAAAATATCGTGGATTGAAAAAGTAACTAATATAGAGGTGTTACAAAGAATGAATAAAGAATGTGAAGTCATAAAAACTGTTAAAATTAGAAAGATTCAATATCTGGGACATTTAATGAGGGGTGAGAAGTACGTATTACTGAGGTTGATTATGCAAGGGAAGATACAAGGGAAGAGAAACCCTGGACGACGCAAAATGTCCTGGCTAAGAAATTTGAGAGAGTGGTTCGGCTGCAGCTCATTAGAATTATTCAGAAATGCGGCCAACAAAGTTAAAATAGCGATGATGATTTCCAACCTCCGCTAGGAGAAGGAACCCGAAGAAGAAGATATATATATATATATATATATATATATATATATATATATTATATATATATATATATATATGTAAGAAAAAACCACATTAAATTTAATTCCCTCCCCAATCTCAAAATTATATTATATCAAATGTATTGTATTAAAAAAATATTATAGCAAAAGTGAGTTTGGTCAGTACTCTTGAAATCCTATTTAAAAACCCAATAAAAACATGTAATGTATTTTCTTCTCCCCAATATTTTAGAATTAGATTATATCAAAAATTAAATTATCACAAAGGTATTCACCTTATCATATGCATATGATGAGTTAACAGTAAATAGATAGTAACAAAAAAAATTACACAGTCAAACAACTTATCTTTACAGCCCCATAAGTCCATAGGAAAATTCCTCTTGGCACGGCTAAATCAGTTTATGGCTGTAAAGACGAATCCTGGGCACAAAGCCACAACCAGTCACTGGTCTCTGGGTGACAGCAAAATCCACGGGTTACATACACAAGTTGCTAACTATCTAAGGATTCAAAGTTACTATATCCTTGAGGGAATATTCTCAAGAGAATACTCTCAAGTGAAGTGACGGAATCTAAAATGTTATGTAATTTAATAAATGCAATTCAATAGGTGTAGCAGCATGGATTGACTGCACCAAAACAAAACATCAAAACATTAGGTTATGTCAACATGTCAAAATTTCCGAAGTTATTTCCGTAGCATGACAGGCTTGAAACATGCGCAGAATACAGAAGGCTGTAGAACCTTGTATATTCCACCAAAAAAGTTAGGTAAAAAAAAGAACCAAAAAAACTTAATGATAACGACATGGACTAAAACAGAATTTAAGTTTAACTATATAAAAAAAATGACCTTCTGTTCTTTGCAAGTAAATCAAGGAAATTTTATATTTAAATTATTTCGGAACTCAAAAATAAATCTCTAAAGAAATACTAAACTACAATGATAAATTTGATTATATGATAAAGAGATAATACGTATGAAATGATTTACTTACATGGAGCCGCAGCACGCCAAAAAAATCTTCCTTTTTATGTGGAACTCTTAGATTAATATTGATTTTAAAAAATTAATTATTATTATTATTATTTCTATTTTATTCTTCCCCAAATTATCTTCCTTGCTCCAATTCCGTCACTTTGAAGGTGAAAAATTTCACCGGTTGACGTGGCTGCGTTGAGTTCTGACCAAAACTGATCGTTCTCTCCGCACAAAATCGATCAATCCTTTAAAAGCGCTACCAGCGCGTGGGTGGAGAAATGTCGATTTAAAAATCGATCGTAGGCGGGTAATAAGAAATTTCTTAAGGGGTTAATCAGTAGCGTAAACGCTACAGTCTCCCTCATCTCCAGCAAAAAAAAGACTTTAGGAACTTTTTTTTTTGTGGCAGAACGATCTAACACTGACAATGAACGTTGATACGTTAAAATTGAACATTTTCGTCACCAGTCAACCATTTGCTCAGGAATTGGAACAAAATCAAGGACGAAATAAAAATATGGAACGAAGAATATGAGACGAAGTCATACATTTTTTTTTAATGAGATAATGTATGTTAATTTAGTAAAAACCAAAGATTAAAAAAAATATATACATTTTAAGTTTAATTCTATAACCTTACAGATCAAGTTAACTTTTAACACTACTTATCTACATTCTCAAGTATTTGTAAAAACAACCATTCGTTAAAACTACATTATAGGTGTGTATTAACAACCCCTAACACAATATCTCCAAGAACCATTCATAACAACGAAATTCAAACAAAGTCCTATGAACTTTACCCAACGTTGATACTAGAGCGACCCGATTCTATTCGTCACCATAGAGTTCAATGAGGGCCTAATTACTCAGGACTAGTTGAAACTACAAACCTAACCATATATACACATATGTACATATATATATATATATATATATATATATATATATATATATATATATATATATATATATATATATATATATATATATATGTAATGAAATTATAATTTCATCATTCAAATATTGCCGCGCTCTACCGAGCACAGTATCTGGAATATTAGACACAACCACTTCTGTCATCTTTATATTTAAAAAACTTGTCACTTTGTCAGAGATTATTTGTGCTTAGGATAGGAATATTAAAACATTCATAGTTAGTGACATTAAATGTCGTTTCTTTAATTTCAGGTAAAATTTTGTGTAAATAATGTAAATAGAACATGTTTTAATAAATCTTTAATTTCAGAAACTCAGTTGTGTTACTAATTATCAAAAGGAACCTTATAAAACGACATTTTTGGTCATGGAAAAATTGAGATTCCAATTCATAATACTAGGATCATCAGACGGTAAATCAAATGAAATCTGTATTGCCTCAATTGCGACTCCAGATGGTCGTATTTTTGATATCCCAGACGAATTTAAGCAGGTAAATAAACATACATACATATCTAGATCCAGTTCATTTACAAAAGTAAAAAACTCATTGAAAAAAAGAGGTCAAAAACGAAATATATGGATCCCACTAGATGATGAAATAAGGAAGATTTATTTGGATGAAGGTGAAAATTTACAATTTGGTGATCAGTATTTAGAAGAAAAACTACAATCAGCTGCTGTTAGCTATGAAGATTTACCAAATATTCAAAATGTGGGGAAGCTAACAGAAAAGTTTTTAATTGAAAAATTCTCCATTAAAATGCCAAATGTTAGACAATGGATGGAAGAATTTGAAAAAGAATGTGAAAGGTTTGAAATTTTAAATGATGAAGATAAAATAGAAAGTTTGAGACATCTACTTGAAAAACAATGTTTAGATTGGTATGGTAGTATGTTAATTAAATATACAGTGAAATCAGATTGGAAAACTTGGAAAACAAACTTTTGTGATACTTATGAGAAAAAAGGTTGGTCCCAAATAAAATATGCTTTTACATTCAAATATCAAGTTGGTTCTCTATTAGAATATGCCACAAAAAAAGAAAGATTATTATTAGAAGTTAATAAGTTAATTGATAATAACACACTTATAAACCTTATTGTGTTAGGTTTACCGGAAAACATCATGAACAGACTTGATAAAGATTCACTGACTTCAACTACTCACCTTTTTAGTGAATTGAACAAGAATGAACACTTAGCAAATAAAGAATGTGAAAAAGTTTTCTTACATAATAAAAGAAATATTGAAGAAAAACAAATTAGAAACAAACAAAGATGGGACAGAGAGCAAAAGCAAAAATGTACCATCTGTGAAAAACTTAAAAAAGGAACACGCTACCACCTTGAATCAACTTGTTGGTTTAAACCAAAGGATAATCAAACTAATAAAGATGATCAAATTAAACTTATCAATAATTCAGAATTAGAATGTGAACTACAAAATGCTAATCCAAAAAACTGTTAATACTGCCATTAATAAAAATAAAATTAGTGTTGAATAAAAATATTGAGATTTTTGGAGTATATGACTCAGGTTCAAATGTTTCATTAATAAATTCAAAGTTATTAAAAATAAATAACAATAATTCAATTGATTCTAACAATACTAATTTAAAAACTATTAATGGCATTAAAAAAACCAGTGGTATGATAAAATTACATGTAAAAATTTTTGATATAGAAAAAGAGACAGAAGTCTTTGTGATTGAAAAAGATAATTTTGATTACGATTTTTTAATTGGTTTAGATTGTATAAAAAAATTCTATTTGTGTCAAAATGAAAATTTACAAATAAGTCAAAAAGTGCCTATTCAAAATGATGTTACTACAGAAATTAAAACAGTTTCAAAAAATTGTGACATTACATTAGTGAAATTAAGAGATAATAATCAACAAATAAATTTTGATTCTAAGGAAACAAATGAAATTAATAATTTAAATGAAATGAGAAATAAATATTTAATAAATTTCAATGAACACTTTGAAGAGACAAATTTTAAAATTCATGTAGACCATTTAGATTGTGATCAACAATCAATAATAAATGAATTAATATGTGAAAACAAATCTGTCTTTGCAAAAGACAAATATGATGTAGGGACAGTGAAGGATTATGAAGCACACATTGATTTATTGGAAGAGAAATATTGCAGTAAAAGGCCATATCGAACCACAGTTGATGATAAAAAGGAGATTGAGAAACAAATTGCGTTGCTACTAGACAAGAATCTAATAGAAGAATCGTATAGTCCTTTTGCAGCCCCAGTTACATTAGCTTATAAAAGAGATGAAAATACAAAGTCAAGATTGTGCATTGATTTTAGAGACTTGAATAAAATTGTAATACCCCAATCACAACCCTTTCCACTTATAGAGGATTTAATGGTAAAGACAAGAAATTGCAAATTTTTCTCAACATTGGACATAAACTCTGCTTTTTGGTCAATCCCTATGCGCATTACAGATAGGCACAAAACTGGATTTGTTACACAAGAAGGACACTTTCAGTGGACTTGTTTACCATTTGGGTTAAAAACATCTCCAGCAATATTCCAAAGAATAATGTGTAACATAATAAGAAAACACAAACTTGCAGATTTTACAGTGAGCTACATAGATGACATACTCATTTTTTCAAAATCATTCCAGGAACATATCAGACATCTAGCACAACTATTTAAAGCAATCAAAAGTGAAGGATTCAGATTAAAATTTGTAAAATGCATGTTTGCAGCTGAATCTGTAAAATACTTGGGTCATGTAATAAAAAATAATTGTGTAAAGCCACTGAAAGACAACTTGATTTCAATAAAAAACTTTCCAATACCTAAAACACAGAAAAATGTTAGACAGTTTCTAGGGAAGATAAATTTTTATCATAAATATGTCCCAAAAATAGCTATAAAATTGGATCCTTTGCATAATCTTCTGAGAAAAGGTCAACCATTTAATTGGACTAAGGAATGCCAAAAAACATTTGAAGATTTAAAAAATGTATTGTTAACTCAACCTGTACTAACTATTTTCGATCCAACTCTACCGATACACATATATACTGATGCTAGTTTACTAGGAATAGCAGGGGTGCTAAAACAACCACAGGAAAACAATGAAGAAAAACCAGTGGCCTATTTCTCTAAGAAACTAAATGAAGTACAGAAGAGAAAAAAAGCTATATACCTGGAGTGCCTGGCAATTAAAGAATGTGTTAAATATTGGCAACATTACTTAATAGGTAAGAAATTTACTGTTTTTTCTGACCACAAGCCATTAGAGAATATGAATATAAAGTCTAGAACAGATGAAGAACTAGGTGATTTAACATATTATTTATCGCAATATGATTTTGTGGTGAAATATTGCCCTGGAAAATATAACTTAGAAGCTGACTGCCTTAGCAGAAATCCTGTCTTAGAACCCGATGAAAATATGGAGGAGCAGTTGAAAGTTACAAATTTGATAACTCTTGAAGATATATTGAAAGACCAAGAAAAAAATAAAGATATAAAACATAATAATAAACTAGTAACTAAAAATAATGTTTATTACAAAAAAGTAAGAGGAAAAGAAAAAATCATTCTAACCGAAGATTATACTATACAATTTTTAAAAGATGTGCATAGAAACTTGTGTCATATAGGAATAAAACAAATGCATATGATGATAGGACCATACTATACAGCTAAAAATTTAACCAAAAATATAAAGGAAATATGTCAAAGCTGTGCAGTATGTATTAGAAACAAATCAAGAGGACTAGCAAAATTTGGATTAATGTCACATTTAGGTCCAGCCACAAAACCTTTTGAAATTATTTCCATAGACACAATTGGAGGTTTTGGAGGTTCACGATCTACAAAAAAATATTTACATCTTCTAGTCGATCACTTTACAAGATATGCATATATCCTAACATCGAAAACTCAAACTGCTAATGATTTTATTAAACTTGTGAAAAGCATATCAGAGACAGATCAGATTGGTATGATTCTAACAGACCAATACCCAGGAATAAATTCAAAAAATTTTAAAAAATTTTTAGATGAAAAATTTATACCAATAATCTTCACTGCCACAAATTCACCATTTTCTAACGGCTTGAATGAAAGATTAAATCAGACTCTAATTAATAAAATCAGATGCAAAATTAACGAAAAAGAACAAAAAACTTCTTGGACAACAATAGCACAAGAATGTGTGCGCAAATACAATGAAACAGAACATACTGTCACTGGTTTCGCACCATCATACTTAATGTATGGCAAAAATGTTGCAATGTTGCCAAATGAACTAAAAATATTAACTTCTGAGAAAGATTGGATTCGTAATAGAAATATTGCTTTAGACAGAACGATCAAATCTCATAATTATAATAAACAAATTTATGACAAAAATCGTAAACATTTTGATTTCAAGATAGGTGATTTGGTATATGTGGAAAATGGAAACAAATTAAACAGGAATAAACTTGACGAACTGAAAGTAGGACCGTATGAAATTACGGAAAAATTGTCAAATTCAATTTACAGAATAAACCTGAACCGAAGAAAATTAGAGTCTAATCTATTCCACATATCCAAGCTGACTCCACTCTCAACACCTGAAGATGAAGAACAAGATGAAGAAGACGTAGACGACTACTAAACATTTGAAGGCATGAATATTTTCTCCTCTGGGAAGGGGGGATGTAATGAAATTATAATTTCATCATTCAAATATTGCCGCGCTCTACCGAGCACAGTATCTGGAATATTAGACACAACCACTTCTGTCATCTTTATATTTAAAAAACTTGTCACTTTGTCAGAGATTATTTGTGCTTAGGATAGGAATATTAAAACATTCATAGTTAGTGACATTAAATGTCGTTTCTTTAATTTCAGGTAAAATTTTGTGTAAATAATGTAAATAGAACATGTTTTAATAAATCTTTAATTTCAGAAACTCAGTTGTGTTACTAATTATCAAAAGGAATCTTATATATATATATAATATATATATATATATATATATATATATACATACACATATATACACATATATATGGCTCGGGATATCAACAACAAGGTAAAAGATAATTCAATGCACCTACTTGCTCTAGCAGCGGAAGGAAAACACACAATCGGTAAAGGTTGCTAGTGCCTTAGATACTAGCAAGCCCACTATACTCATGGTATAGGGTATGCTAAAAAAAAGGTAAGTAAGATAACTGCAATCCCAACTCATAGTAAAGGATATGCACAAAGGTAAAAGATAATTGCAAGTCCAGATCTACTCGTGGTAGAGGATATGCACAAAACTCACTTCTACCCGCTATACACTTGGTAGAAGGAAAGATAAAAGAGATCCTAACTGTAATACCCAAACTGTACTATAGACGTGGTCCAATTCTTTATTCACGACAAGAACTGTAAAGGACAGATTTTTAGGACTCTATAATCAAGATAAAGATAAGATATATATATATATATATATATATATATATATATATATATATTCATAAGATATAAATAAGAAATAACTTATCCAGGTAAAGATAAAGATAACTAACTTAAGGTAAAGGTACAAGATAAACCAATTAAGGTAAAGATAAATATATACTTAAATTAAAGATACGAGATAAACTCAGTCAAGGTACGAGATAAACTCAAGGTAAAGATACGAAATAAACTCCATTACAGGTATGAGATAAACTCCATCAAGGTAAAGATAAACTCACTTTAGGTACAGATAAAGATACCTCCCACCTACCAATCCATATGACTAGTAGGGAGACAGGTAAACAAACTGTATACAATAAGATATGTTAAAACTCAAATACTTTCAAAGATAATAGCATAGAAGATTACCTCCAAGTTAAACAGACTTACTTACTGCTGAATATCAGAACGATCCAATTCTAAATGACACATTCTAATTTCAACCTAAGAGACACTCAAGGAACAACTAATATGTATTGACATATTTCTGAGCCAAGTGAGAGCACACATCCAGGGTGATCAATCCTGAACCCACGCTAAAACACCGACACAGTAAGTGAATATGAATGCATAAGCTTTATGGTCCGGGTCCACAAAACCATACAACACTATTAAAGAAAATCTTTGGAATGTTTTCCGAATTATCCCTGTAAATATCTATTTAACTCAGAACTCAAGATGGGGAGATTCCCATATTATATCCATCCTGTGCTCCTACGATATGCAGTTGGACTTTTGAGAGAAAACAAACAACAAAATTAACAAGTCCATAAACTAAGATAATAACCAACATTAAGATAAGACGAAAAAAAAAAGGTAGAAGGCAAAATAGCACAACATCTTATGGTTTTTGCCAGGTAAACAAAATAGATAATCAGATCTTAAAAACCAAACTGGTACAGAACTGATAAGGGACCAATGAGATCTAAAGATATAAGTTGAAACGGAAAATCAATCCGTCGATAACTACCCATTAAACCTGGTTGGGGAAGATTTGTCGGTTTGCATGTAGCACAGATTTTGCATTTAGCGATATAGCTACGTACAGTTTGACGCATCTTCGGTCAGTAATAAAGTTCAGATATTCGACGGAAAGTTTTTGTAGAAACCAAAATGAGCTGCAGTAGGATGGTCCTGAAAAGTGGCTAAAACCTCTGCTCTATTAGGAGTTGGAACGACTATCTTCCAATCCGACATTCCAGTAAAGGCATCTATGGAACTTAAGACATGTTTATACAAAACACCATGTTCAACTTTAAAATCAGGAAATTTACCTGGTACATTCTGTACATTATACAACATTTTTTAACAATGGACTGGTTAGATGACGGACTCTCAACTCATACTCTAATTCAGGAGCTAAAAGATGCTCTACCTTGAACGCAGACATTTTTACACAACTGAGAAATATACAAGAGAATGAGTAAAAGTAGAAAGGTAGCATAGTAAAGTTTAACTTACTCTCTGACTCCGAATTAATATTCTGAAGGGATACCTATACCAGTAATGTTTAATTGTTTTGGTCCAGTTATGAAATCCAATGACATATACTGCTACAACACCCTAAGGAACCTAAAATTTCAAAACTGTTATTTCGAGGTAGTGACTCAACTTATTGACTACTCCGGACTTGTAAAATATGTGAAATAGTTAACTTTAGTTATTTAAATTTTTAATTAATTTATTATTAATCTAAATTGTTATTTAATCAATCAAAAACAAAGCAATTTATTCAGTCTACACAGTATATAGCAAAAACAAGTCAATTTAAGATATAGATATAAGGTAATGTCCAAAAAAAAATTGAAAAACAAAACTAAACGTTAAAATGAAAATCTAAAAGCACAACCAGTGAAAACCACAACAACCCAAGATCAAAATCAAAAGTTAAAGGAGATATATATATATATATATATATATATATATATATATATATATATATATATATATATATATATCTTTTTTAAGGCAGAAGTGGAAAAGAAGCCCCACGTTGGGCGCCAATTGAAACCTCAATACTCCGGGAGTATTGGATTTTAGGAAGTGTAGAACTTCCAAATTTCAGAAGAACTGAAAGAGAAGTGATGAAAAAAAAATACTAAAAATAGGGCTAAGCTCAGAGGAACAAATTTAAATGGCCAAAGAGACACTAAATCTCAAGTGAGTGTTCGGGCTAGCTTCAATGCACTGGATTGTGGCTTTAAAGATATAAACAACAATAACAAGAGATAATGAGCTAATGAGACAAGAAAGAAATGAGACCTGGTAATATCAAACGTGATACAACTGAAGAAGGTCACTGGGAATAAATTTATAGAAAGAGAACAATAAGAAGAGAAAAGAAGGGCGCCAACTCAACGATAGTTGAGATTTTGAAGTAACAAATGAATCTGGAGATAATACTCTGAAATACAAAAATACTAAATAATAATCTTGTTTTGCTATGTTATATACTGGTTAGTAGAACTGAAATAAAACTCAAAATAGCAACAATAAATATATTTATAAAAAATGTATATAGGTATATGTGTATAAACAATTTACATATAATGCAAAGCCAAATAACAGTGGTAGTGGATGGTGTACACATACAATGGGACCTAATAGCCCCTCAACAAACGAATAGTCACTACCACTGGCCAAATAAAATATGAAATATTAGTATAAACCAAGAATAGTCCGTAGGGTAGCCTAAGTCTTAACACTAAGGTTAGTAATTTAGATTTAAATAGTTCTACTAAAATGAGAAATAATTACCGTATTGTACAGATATCAACAATGATAACTCTGTTACAATTATATTATCTCAAAAGTGAGTTCTCAATACTCATTATATATATTTAAAAAAAAACCACATTAAATTTATGTCCCTCCCTCAATATCAAATTGTATTATATCAAATGTATTGTATTAACAAAAATATTATATCAAAAAAAGTGAGTTTGGTCAGACTCTGTATATCCTATTTAAAAACCCAATAAAAACATGTAATGTATTTTCTTCTCCCCAATATTTTAGAATTAGATTATATCAAAAATTAAATTATCACAAAGGTATTCACCTTATCATATGCATATGATGAGTTAACAGTAAATAGATAGTAACAAAAAAAATTACACAGTCAAACAACTTATCTTTACAGCCCCATAAGTCCATAGGAAAATTCCTCTTGGCACGGCTAAATCAGTTTATGGCTGTAAAGACGAATCCTGGGCACAAAGCCACAACCAGTCACTGGTCTCTGGGTGACAGCAAAATCCACGGGTTACATACACAAGTTGCTAACTATCTAAGGATTCAAAGTTACTATATCCTTGAGGGAATATTCTCAAGAGAATACTCTCAAGTGAAGTGACGGAATCTAAAAGGTTATGTAATTTAATAAATGCAATTCAATAGGTGTAGCAGCATGGATTGACTGCACCAAAACAAAACATCAAAACATTAGGTTATGTCAACATAGTCAGAATTTCCGAAGTTATTTCCGTAGCATGACAGGCTTGAACATGCGCAGAATACAGAAGGCTGTAGAACCTTGTATATTCCACCAAAAAAGTTAGGTAAAAAAAAAACCAAAAAAACTTAATGATAACGACATGGACTAAAACAGAATTTAAGTTTAACTATATAAAAAAATGACCTTCTGTTCTTTGCAAGTAAATCAAGGAAATTTTATATTTAAATTATTTCGGAACTCAAAAATAAATCTCTAAAGAAATACTAAACTACAATGATAAATTTGATTATATGATAAAGAGATAATACGTATCAAATGATTTACTTACATGGAGCCGCAGCACGCCAAAAAATCTTCCTTTTTATGTGGAACTCTTAGATTAATATTGATTTTAAAAAAATTAATTATTATTATTATTTCTATTTTATTCTTCCCCAAATTATCTTCCTTGCTCCAATTCCGTCACTTTGAAGGTGAAAAATTTCACCGGTTGACGTGGCTGCGTTGAGTTCTGACCAAAACTGCTCGTTCCTCTACCGCACAAAATCGATCAATCCTTTAAAAGCGCTCCCAGCGCGTGGGTGGAGAAATGTCGATTTAAAAATCGATCGTAGGCGGGTAATAAGAAATTTCTTAAGGGGTTAATCAGTAGCGTAAACGCTACAATTTGGGACAAACAATAACATAACCCAACTAAATTTGATGTCAAACAAGGAGAGAGACTCTCTTTCCTTGTTTAATGTGGCCTCTAAAGATCGCACTTCCTGTCTAACAATATGTTTGCCCCCACTACCTTTACATTCCCTCTATTGTCTTTTTGCTCGATGCCTTGAGTACAGTGATTAACAAAAGGATTGAAATTTACTACCTTAGTAAAAGTTGAAAATTACGGGGGACAATATTTATGATAAGGCAATCGCCCAAAAGGTTTCATGAAGATTTAATACAATTTTGAATTTAGTTTTTATAGAACAAATTTTCTAAAAATACATATTTTTAACTTGTTAGTATTGTTAATACACAAGCTTAAGATAACTGTTGTTCCTTGCATAAGGAAAAATACTTTTTGGCTGCAAATACTTAGTCTTAATTTATGTAGTGTTTTTAATCCAATAATAAATAAATGGTCAAACGAGATCGCACAAATTTTATGAAAAATATAATGTCACACAAAGGACATAAAATTTATCTGAATAGACTGGTCTCGTAATTATTTTTCTATTGTCTCGGCCGGTAATAGATTTCGCAGACAGGCTGTATAAAAAAATTAAACACCACAAATGTAGATACTAAAATATCAAATATTTAATTTTTTTCGTTTCTTTCATTGCTTGTTATACAAACCATTGCAATTTTCTGTGCAAAACTGTCATAACTCTGTTACATTAGAATTACAACAGTTTTGCACGAAACTTATGTACAAAAACGCAAAATAGTTAATCTGTTCTTGTTCTAATGTTTAGCCGGTTAAGCATTGAAAGTTACTAAGTTACTTAGTTTTACAGGGGATATAATATATGCATGTTTACAATCGAATTCCATGATTACTTCATTTTCATAAAATCTTGAGTTACTGCAACCTTGCACTGAGGGTGCGATTTATTCAACCCATTAAATTGATTGAACTTTTCTTATGCATAATATTTTTAAGTATTTTTTTTTAAATTTATTTTCTGGTAATTTTTTAGACACACTATTTAATTCTAAGGCGATCAGCTGAAATATTTTATGTATTTGCATATAATAGTCTTTGTTAAACTTCAGGCTTAATAATTTAATAGTTTATACCAATAACTCTAAAACAAACGTTAGGACAGGATATGCGTATTTTCCCAATTATTAACGTAGAGAAATACTGTAGACTAAATTCCAAACTAACCATATTACGCGCAGAAACCGTTACAACATACGATGCTACGATGCATTTCAAGAATTCCAAGTTAAACGAAGTAGTTATTATATCCGACTCTTTGTGCACGTTAAAAGCATTCTTAACTCTGAAAATCCATAATTTAAGGAGAAAGCCATATCGGTATGATAACCCTTACACTCCCGAAACAATGTAAGTTGACATATAAAGCTGTTCAGTCTATTTTTCAATTTATATGAAAACAAAGAGATATACTTTTTTTTCAGAATTTTGGTATGTCACTTATTGACATAGCAAAATTCTCATGGTAATAAAATAATGGTACTTCTTATGAAGTACCTTTATTCCTTTATTTAACTCTATAGTTTTTGGGATTTTTCTTAATTATAATATCTCAAATCTTTTCTGATTGTTTTGTGTACTTCTTGGTTTATCTTTCTTATTTCTTCTTCACTTATTTGTATTTTATTTTAGTTCTTTTCTATGCCTCTCTCTCTCTTTGTAAGATTTTCTGTTCCTTCTTCATTTTTAGACAACGTTTTATTTACCTTTTTTTTTTGTTTTAAATCGTGAATGCTTTTGTAACGTATTCTTTGAGAGCATTTATATTTTAAGTAGGAGCTGTCCTTGTATTTTTTGATTTGATCTTAATGTCTTGTTATATTTTGACGTTACTGGGTTGCATAATTCAGCACATACACCAAAACGCAATAACTAGTGGTAGAGCAGGTAATCGTTAAATTCGAAAATTTTCAATACAATGTGGAGTACGTCAGTGGGACACCATATCACCGAAACTATTCACTACGCTTTTGAAATATATATGTAAAGAAACAAAAGTAACCGACAAAGGTATCAATATAAATGGAGAAAGGCTTATCCACCTAAAGTTTGCATATAGAGGTAATAGCTGATAGAATAGATAAGGCCAAAGAACTTTTAAATTAGCTCTACCTTTCCTCGCTAGAGGGAAGATTAAAAATAAATATATATGAAGTTCAAATGATGACAAATCTTGTAGCCAGCAAAGATATATATATATATATATATATATATATATATATATATATATATATATATATATTTAGGAATAAGATTCATATACCAGGTAATGATCTAGTAATAACCAGGTCATGAGATTTGCATGGAAAAGATAATCAAACCGTTAAGCTTCTTCATCGTATAAGACTGACTTGGGCAGCCTTCAGCAAGTTGAATTACATGTTTAAATCGTCTGACGTACTAATGTATCCTAAAAGAAAAAACTTTAATCAGTGTGTTTTGTCAGTGTTGACTTACGGAGAGATGGAGCCTGCTTTGTTGGATGTTCAGCATGTTGAAGATCTTAAACTGCTAGCTACGACCAAAGTCAGGGGTAGCTAATACTTTAGAGAGCATAGCAACACCGAAATGAAACTGAGCAGATCACGTGGTTTGAAGGATAGAAAACAGACGGACAAAGCGTATACTGAAATAAAGACCAAAGGATGATCTCTACCAAAGCAGAGGTCGTCTACCAACACGTTGGACTAACGATCTTAAACGTTGCCATAGGAACTAAAAGCAGGAGGCACAAGATCGAAAGAGATGGAAAATTGAGGAAGATCTATATTAATAAGTGGACAAGCTTTGATTGAATGATGAGTGGTGTCCATGTATGTATTTAATTTTTTCTTAATAATCGATGTCTTTCCTTGTCTAAATAATATATTATTATATTTTAAGTTTAGCGCGTACTATTCGATGGTCACTACCACAATATCTTAGATATTTTAGATATATGTGGTTTTGCCATCTTATAAATTAACTGTTTTATGCTTATGTTGTTTTAAAAGGGAAATGAAAAACAAAACATTTGTATCTTATGTTAATCTTGAAAGGATACAAATTGGATTTGTGTAACCAATTAGTCTTTTGAATCCAAATCCAAGGTATCGTCGCACAATTCGTCACATTCTTTTGCGTTGGATGTGGTTGGCAAATTTTCATAAAAGGCATGGCAGTCTTTGTCTATCATTTCTAACATTGATAAAAGGTTTTCTTTCTTTAGATTAATACCTAAGGAACAGTTATAGTAGCCAGTGATGATCGACCTCTTTTTTTTCGCTTCTTATATCTAGAGTTTTAAATGGCGCTTTATCGTCAAGGGTATACTTAAACTGAATTAGCCCAGACTCCTTGGTATATCTTAACCATTTAATATTAAGCTAAGATATCTTTTCACCTTTAGTGTAGCTTGTTCGTTTGACTAGTATGTAACGTAAGAGCTTGGAAAATGCCAAAAACTTTTCTTGTCTAATATCAACCACTGTAAATTTGAATTTGCCCCTAAGCGATCGTACAAACGTAAACCAGTCTCGTGGTACCATTATTTGAAAATCATTTAAAATTTGCGTTTTATACCTTTCAATTCGTGTGTGGTCGCTATCACACTTGAGGCGTGTATGACCTGGCAAAATAAATTTCTGATCAATTACTTCGGGAATTGGTTTCTTCTGAATGGCATACAAAAACATAACCGCCATATTAATGTTGCGGTTTTGTCCTCCGAACGTGTCCGAATATGTTGTTACGTGCTGAACGGTCTCTGATAGACTCATTACTTTACTGTAGAGGCATGAGGCAATTTGATCAGAACCTCTGCCTCCAATGACTTCATATCACATAAAGCAAACAGACGATTCACTGGAAGAACAATCGCGTATAGTAGGATTATTATACACAAATAATAAACGCTTATAATAGACTATGTTAGTTTATAAATAGGGAGCTGAAAGGACTAAATAAAAAACCAGTACTCTTTTCGTTTTATCATTTTTAGCTATCTTATTATCTTTTCGTTTGCTTTCAAAGGCTTTATTAGCTTCGTTAATGTGGTCTTCCAGTTGTTCATTATTTTTTCTCTTACTGTCTCAGTACTAGTATTCTTTTTTAGTGTTTAATATTCGTCACATTTGCAACATGTATCGGTGTAGGGCTGTTTAAATTTATACCCCGTACTATTGAATACGTCACAAAAAATATCATAACTATACTAAAGCAGTTTTTACTTAAAGACGATTTTTTAGCCCCATCATAGTTCCACTAAGCGTTCTAAGCTCCTGCTAGGTGATCTATTATTATCCAAAAGCCCAAAATAAGAGGAAAAGAGTAACTAGTAGGGAATATATCAAAGATACTTGATAAACATATACACTTCCTCTGTCAAACTAACCTAAAATAAATATAAAAAATAGAAGGGACATGGAAACCGTAGTAATAAGTTTAGACAAAAAGAAAAAGCAAATCAAATTAATAATGTCAATAATTTTACAACACAGTACTCACAAGGGTAAGCCTGTTGAAGATACAACAACCTCATTGTTCTAATGATGTTTGTTATGTTAATTTTTAGTATGTTTTAAAAAAGAGTTAAATAAACTCGAATATACTACGGAACTACGGAATATAATATATCGTATTCATACAGTGAATTTATTATTTATTTTTATTCTAATAATTTTTGTTTAATTTTGTGACGGATAATGTAGGTTTAACTAAACAAAGTTATGCACTTGCAAAACATATTGTTATTAGAAAATAAAGTTCCATTCACACATGTCATTTAAAAAGTGATTTATGTTATCTAAATTACTGTTATGGACCAAGAAATATGTGCTACAGCCGCGATATCTGTGAATATCGTATTACCATAAAATTCCACCATTAAAATTAGTCAATATGTTAAACACTGAGATTTTTTGGGCAAAACTTTGCAAAAACTTTAAATAACACTTTTAAGGATGATGATCTTCTTCCTTGATTACATGAGCTACGGCATTAGCCCAATCTTCTTTTCATATCCGTTCCATTGCGAATTCCAACAAACGTTGGACATCAGAAATTTTATATGCCACGTTTTCACGATCTATGTAACCCTTTATTTACGCCCAGATTAATTCTGTCGGGTTCAACTCGACAATGGTAAGGGGGAAGTCTCAAAATAGTAATGCCTTTAGCACGTGTCATTGTATCTACAACATACTGGCGATATCTGTCACGATGTTGTCTAATTACATTTATAAGCTCAGTCCTAACCATGTCCTCGGAAAATAGAATTCCTTTTTGTCTTAACTAACTCTGCATATTTGCTTTTCTGGTGGCCATAGTTGGCAAATGTTTTATTAATCGACTATGATAAGAAGCGTTATCCATCACTATTATGGAATTACGCTCGACTCGTGAAAGAAGGGATTGAAACCTTTTTTCAAAACGTTGGGCGTCCATGTCTTCATGGTAATCCCCAGTTTTGTTAGATAAAAAAATTAGTGCACTATCTTCTAAAAATCCACTCTCACTACCTATATGGGCTCAATTATTCGTTGCCCTTTACTCGTTGGTCCTCGTAACCCTGTTGATAAACCATCCACAAATGCTTGACGATAACTTGTTATAGTAGTATCTTGCCAGATCTTAGATACTGTGTTACCAGCATTTACCCACATTTCGTCCAGATAATAAATCTTTTTGTGGGCAGAATGAGCCTCTCTAATAGAACGAAGATATCTTTTGGCAAGAACTTGGAAGACAGATTTGCAGGATCTTTTGGCATACATAAATTTTAAATCTTCTTTTATTATTGTCCTTAACGTCTTTTTGCTCATTTTTGGAATCAGACCATTCTCCATTACCTTTGTCCTAATGGATTCGAGGGTTGGTGCTTTATTCTCAAAAAAAAAGAATGAATAGTAGAGCGTACAAAATTTTTTTGGTACTCTTCCAATTTAATTTTTTTCTACCACAATAATGTACTTTTGGAGCTTGCACAATCCCAGTCACCGTTTTTCACGTACAATGCATTCTATTGTCGACACATATCTCTTCTTCATTGGATCAAATCGATCTCCTCAAGAACTTCCCGTTTACTGTCAAACAACTGCAATAATAGTATTGAGTTCTCCATTTAACAATACATAGTAGTTTCAACCATGTTCTACCATCCATCAATTAATAGAGTACCATAATTTGTTTAACTTTGTATCGAGACCTGAGGATGCTTTGCATATTGTAGAAAGCGAAACCGGTCGTCTGCTAGTTAAATTAAATTGATTGTGAGTAAGTCTTATTTATTATTTCTTTACCTATTTGAAATGGACTCACACAAGCAACACATTCATGATTTGAATTTTTTGTACATTTTGTTACTGGTCTAAATGCTACGAACACGCAACAACAACTGAAAACAATTTGGTAAATGGCAAAATCAAATAAATCAACACGTTGCTTTCAAACTCATCGCTCATTCCACATATAAAGAGGAGGGCAAAACGAAATATGTTTGCATATATACTATTGCCATCTTTAACAAATAATAATGTTTGGTTTATGAAAAGGGGTAAATACAATATATGCGTTTATATTTAATTTTGCCAACCTTCAATTAAACGCATATAAACGTGAATAGTGGTGTTACTTTATAATATATCTGCATATAGTATATCGCCACCTCCTCAAGTACCTTAATCTAAAGGTATTGTATGGAGGCAAGAATAGGTATAAGATATTATATGGTATTGCCCTCTTAAGATATCACTGTTTTAAATTTATTTGCTTTTGACACCTTTAATAACACAATAGCAAAATATCTGCAGCATACCTTATTTTGCCATCTTCTAGGTCTTATCACTACGAATATGTCGGTATAAAAATCTCAAAGTGTAAAAATGTTGACATATATGCTTTTGCCATCTTTCCACAGAGTTATATAATCATATTTTGACTTTGAAACCTTTATATGCAATCTAAATAATTTGTACTAAGTTTATTTAATTCAGTATCTTACCTCATCAGCATATTTTTGAAACAACATAGTCGTAAGTAATATTGTATGATATAAAGTAAACGATATCCTTGACAGAGAAATCTTGAAATATATGTCATCTATTTCCAATATAAACCAGGCCACTTATTTACACCAATATATGCGACGGAAGATATTCCCATTCGCAATCCAAACTCCAAAAATTGTCTGACTAATGGAACAAGCACAGCTCTTGGATGTCAGTAGAGAAAGGCTCTTCAATACACAATGACGTCAGTCGAGGACTTGATGACCTCCCCAAGTGGCGTACTCCACCTTAACGGCTTCTTATACCTATATATCATGCAAGCCATTGATTTTCATCTAGTTTGCTGGGGTTACTTACAGGATCGAACTGGCTCAATGATAAAAGGAGAATACGCTACGTACATAAATATGAAGAATTATTTTCATAACTCGGTTATATATAATTATTTAGAAATATTAAAAATAATAATAGAATACAATAAAAAATATAAAATAAAACATACAAAATCAATTAATCTAAAAGGCTTACAGTATTTGTTGTCTATATTACAAAAACTTTGTCACATCTCTTTTAAGACCTTGAAATTATATATTTTATTTTGTTATTGATCTTGAAAGTTTTTATAAAAAGTCTTTAAAACAATTACAATTAATAATACTGATGATTGTTTTAATTGGAAATTGTCATGGAAAAATCAAGTAGTCAATGACGTACTTCTGTTTTATTTTTCAATATGGATTTGACACTTTTGTTGCGTTACTATAGTCAAATTCACACTTAGAGTGCAGTACGGCTAAAATAGAGCAATGCTATTTTTCTGAAGAACAAACGCTCAGGGTTGTCGACCTCCACCAGCTGTTGATTTCTCATTCAGAAGTATCGTACAGAACCGGCTTGGATAAAATGCATCTTCCGGCATTACGAGTATATTATTGTATATAAGGTATACAGTAGAATAGAAAAGCATTGTAAAAGTTGTAGATTAAGTTAATTCTTGGGCTCGTTGTGAAAGCGATAAAACGACGATACGATGTTGTCTTAAGCTGTGTGTGCGGTTGTAACGAATATTTTGCCTACCGCACAGGATATTTTTATAAGGGGTTGAAAATTGGGGACAGAAATTATGGAGATAAAGATAGAATAAGCAAAATAAACCGAAACGTTGCGAAATGCTACTCAGGGTTTCTCTGGAGAGCTGGATCTTAGATAAGTTAATAACAAGATGGGATTGGATTAAGGCAACTTAAGAAGTACTTGCATAAATCTTCTGAATAAACAAAACACAAGAACACTCTCAAGCTATTTAAAATGGACGTCTCTAAGAAGAGTCTTCCTGCTAGATAAAAGAAAGGCTTTTCCTTCCTAAAAGAATACAAAAGGGGGTTAGAAACTTTTTTTTTTAAGAAATAAACAAATCGGTTTAGAAAAAAAATGTAATATTTATTGTTATCTCACCACAAACAGTTACAACTATAAATAGTACAAGAAATGCTATATTGGTAGTTAAAAATAAATACAAAATAACATAGAAACAAACTTACTATGTTTTATCCGTTTACAAACCTCAGAAGTTAGAGTTACTATAAGAACTTATAATTAAGGCAGTCTACGTGAGAATGATAATTACAAAGAAACGTATCAATAATATCAACTTACATGTAGGACAGAATCTCATTGAACGAGTACAAAATTACAATTACCTCGAAACAAATATAAACGAGTCAAACGAATACACCAGAGAAATACGAATAAGAATAGAGAAAGCCCGCAGTGCCTTTAACAACATGAAACAAATGTTGTGTAGCCGAAACCTAAGCCTAAAGCTGAAAATACAAATGCTTAAATGTTATATTTTCTCGGTCCTGTTATATGAGGTGGAGGCGTAGACACTAAATAAGCAATGTATGGGTAAGCTGGAGGCATTTGTGACGTGGGCGTACCAAAGAATGTTAAAAATCTCCTAGAAGGATAAGATAACTAACTAAGTTGTATTAGACAGGATGAACAAACAAAAAGAGGTCGTATTGAGTGTTAAAATGAGGAAACTACAATACCTGGGACATATTACACGTGGGAATAAATATCAACTGTTACAACTAACTATGCAAGGAAAGATTGAAGGTAGGCGCAGCATAGGTAGGAGAAGAATGTCATGGTTGAGAAACCTCAGGGAGTGGTTTGCTTGCACTTCCATACAATTGTTCCGAGCGGCAGCCTCCAGGGTCAAAATTGCCATGATGATAGCTAACCTTCGTAGCGGAGATGGCACGTGAAAAAGAAGAACGTGAGAAGGGCACATAGGACAAAAGTGGATTTTGAGAAAAACCACTTTGAAATTTTAACTTGTTGCTATAGATACTAATTTGTTGTTTAAAAATTGAAAAACTTACTACGCATTAAAACTATTTATCTAGAAAGCCATCTTCTAAGTATGAAATTAAGGAATATATTATAAGGTATGACATAAGGAAATACAAAAAGCTGTTATGTGCCCTTGTAGATAGAACATGGGGTTTTTGATTGAAATTAATTTGCATGTCAAGAAAAAGAAGCATTATAGACTTATATACTTTTTTTAATACATGACATATTAAATTTTTAATACATTATTAAACTATCTATTCAACGTTTCATATTTAATGAAATTTACTTCTTCTTCATATCTGAAAAGGCTTGTAATCTTACACTCTTACATTCTCTTCTGGTTCACCTCTGGTCTGGGACATTTAGTTGTATTGACAGTGTGAAACTGTTGTACTTCTTGTTTTCAAAATCTGTACAGTTCAAAGTTTTCTGTATAACTTCGGGAACATCAAATGCCACCGCTACGATCATATTTTATAATAACGTACTTCATAATTTTGAAGGGAACTTTGTTTCTGGATACAGGTTTAGGCAAGAAAAAAGTTTAATGAAAGAGTCAAAATCTTAAAGAAGGTCACTGTTCATATTTACTTCAAATAGCGCAGGATTTTTCCTGTATGTTACCATAGCAGTAAGGTATGATTTAGGACTTCCTATTACTTCAGTTTTGTTAATAGTCTTGTTGATCAAACAAAAAATTCTGGCACATTGGGAAAAGCCGTGACCTCTAACCGGAAACAATTGTATAGCAGTTATAGAAGCGATAAATAGCCCTCCTATACAAAACACCTGCAGAAATAGTTTATAAACAATCACTAGCCATTAAAAGCCATTCTTACAATAAATAGCCATTCTACGTAAAAAGGGCTCATAAGCCTATGTGCCCTTCTCACGTTGACCGCCTCAATTGTTACTGGGCGATATTTTGTAGCAGAAATAAATTATTACAAATAAAAAAATCTTTTTTAAATAAAATTATGCATAGAAGTTAACCTTCTTTAAACGACAAAAAGAAAACAATATCTTAAATATGATTGGCTATTTACCAAATGTCAAAAATAAAACTAGCTTTCAGATGTCAATACTAAATTGTAAAGTTTGGGAATAATTAATATGACAGCTTAGCCACACCCTAACATTTATAATTTAATTATTACAATCGCTTAACCTGTTATGAAAGCAATTATATATGGCAAATGTCAATTTTTACTTTGAAAGTTCAACAAAAAAAGTTACCTGGATTTCACTAAATGTTACTTTTAGTTCTTTACAAATTCTGGGATTAGAAGTGGATTTAGATTCTCTGCCACACAAAGAAATACATCTTCAAACTGCGAAATAGTTTGGGATGACAACGGCGGACAAACAAAATTAGGATGGAAGCTGCTGGGCACTGGGACGCAAACTTTGGAAACTTGTCTTCTTTAAAAACTGGAACACATATTGGTATCTTTCAAATTTGTTAGAAACGCCGCAAATCTCTTAGACGTAAATTTGTTAGATAAGAGACAACATAAAAGACAAAAACAGTGATTACTCTTTCAAAACTGATACATTACGTTGAGTATAATTCACTTTTTTTAAACATATTTTTCGGCTTCTTTACGCCTACACGCCGTCTATTCAAAAATTCTTTCAAACCTCTTTGACTGTACAGTTAACTGCCACAACACACTATATTTCCATAACTTAAGACGAAAAACGAAAGAATTTACGACTTTGAAGAAAAATTCGGACTCCAATAAAACTAAACGTCCAGAAGAGCCACCGAATTTACTGAGAGTGATGTACTAATCTTCCCCGCAATACTTTCTTAGCAGTCTAAATGGATATTTATTTAACGCGCAATATTAAGCAGAAACGGTGAAAGAAAATACCAAAGAATATGCGTCTGTGATATACAAACAAACTTTAAAATGTGTTTATTATCAACTCCAACGATGTAAAAGGATTAAAAAAAGTTTGTCGGTTTTTAATACATACGGGGTGATTACAATACGTACGGGGTAATTACAATATATACGAAAGAAAATAAAAATGTTCCACGGTAGTATGTCGTTTAAATAATGAAAAGGGAAATCAGGGTACGACGTAAACAGGTATTTAATGAAAAATTAGTAGATGCTATAGAAAATATCTACGTGTACACAATTATACGTCAGTAAAGTATTATAGAAAAAAGTTCACCGAAAAATCTTAGACATAAGTAGCCAAAGAAGTAAACAACACAGGTTAGTAATTAATTAATACAATCTTTGTCTAATAAACCTCTTGTTATAAATAAAAAAGTTATAATTGTTAATAGTACAAATCTATTGCCAAGGTACCTGTACCCGTAGAAAGAACTGGGATAAATAATCATTCAATGTTTGTGCATTCGATCTGTTACAGAGAGTAATTATACCTTGGTTATTTGCAAAGATGTCAGATTGTCTGTCATTAGTGTCGTCTTTCTTCCTGTCTATTTTGATTTGATAAATATGATTTTTCTTCTCTAGAGAAAATATTTCGTTAGCAATAGAGTATTGCAGAAAATTCTGACCCGTTTCATCATGAGGCAGAAGCTTGGGTTCTGGGAAGTTTGCTTGTTGTAGCCACTAGACCATTCGCGAAACTTTTAAAAAGACGTCATCACTATTTATTCCTACAAACCCAGTGTCGATTAAAGGCCTTAATGGTATTATTTGGCCTTAACGAAAGGTTAAGACCATTCAATGTTTATGAATGTGAATAAGTTTACATCAATCTTATATTAAAAATAGAGATTTTTGATCCCAAATATATAAACACGCATGGGAAACTGAACAAAGGGTTAAATGAAACCATTTACGTATAGTCCTTAAAGAAACAGAGGGTAAAAAGAAAAAAACCGAAGAAGCTGCTCTAATGATGCGAAATAAGACCAACTGTGTTGCAAATTCCTCGGCAGAATGCATTAGGATCTGGTTACCCGTATTAAAAGAGGAAGTTACCAAAAGCAAAATATCACTATTAGTAAATCAGTAACATATTATCAAGGATACATTATTTTTATATTTTTTAAATAACACCCATATTAAATCAGAGTTTGGTGATTATCAGAGTAAACTAAATGTAAGTCCAAATAATTACAAAGTATTATAACGTTTTTTACCTGTTTTTTTCTCACGATTTACTATGAAATCATTAACAGGAGAATTTTACTGTCATTTATGGCAAGCGGTTGTCTTTTTAAAGACGAATAACAGGCAATGCTTTTTTAAAGAAGTCAAAAGAAAAGGCTTCCTTCTTCTTTCAGTGCCTATTCGTTCCGAATATTGGCAATCATTCTGGCTATAATTATTTTATTGACTGATGCTTTAAATAGATTTGTTGTTGTTGTGGAGAACCATTTCCTCAGGTTCTTCAACCATGATATTCTCCTTCTCCCAATTCCTCGCTTTCCGATTACTTTACCCTGTAGGATTACCTTCAGTAATCTGTATTTAGTGCTGTTTCTCATTATATGTCCGAGATATTAAAACTTTCTCTTTTTAATGAATTTTAAAAGAAAAGGCAAAAAGGTATTTTTGAAAACATATCAGTCTTTTGATTTTTTAAAGAAGTTCTCAAGTTAAAGTTGATTTCATGTAATCGAATGAACTATCTGACAATGAATTATTCCCGTAAACGCAACTCAGCTATATTGGTAATATCATTTTAAAGTCGTCTTCTTGAAACTGTATAATATATGTCTGAATTTTTAAATGAATGAGTCAGATAAAATTAAATTATTAGAAGAATTTTTCACCAACTAAAACAAGACGCAAAGTTTGTTTAATTTATTAATGTTTGTATTTTGAGAACGATTTCCGAAGTGGAAATTGAAACGTCAATAAACTTATTTTAAATTTCAATTGTGGCCTAATTCCATTCTGAAAGCTATATGAAGAATAGCTGATTAGAAATCCGTGTAGACGTAGAGCTGGTTTTGCTTTGTTTTTTTTTTAACTAAAAAGTAAAAAAATATTTTTTGCTTATAATATAAAACCTATCTTAAACATTCTAAAGTAAAATATTAGAAATTAAAGTTTAGACCATGAAAAGTTGTGTAATTTTGAGAGTATCCAGGTAATTGCAAAAAAACTATTATTTTTACAGTAATTCATTTATTTTCAAATAACTTTGTTTTGTTGCATAAATACATGTACTAAATATCACATAGATAAAGCAAACAGTTGGTTATTCATTTTTTTTTTTTATTTTAGCGATTACCTAAAACTACTGTATAGCTGACTTAGACCTTAGACATAACCAATAAGGCAAGAAATCTTAGAACTGCAGAGGATACAATAACAAGAATAGCAGTGGCACTGAAGACAGAACTGAGAAGCGACAGTCTGAAGATGGTAGTAGCTCAATTGGCAAAGAAAAGACAAGGACATAAAGATGCAGTGATCTATGCATCTGAAGTTGAACAATTAGCAGAACAGCTAAAAGTTTTATACATAGCGAAAGCAATGCTTTTGGAACTAGCGAAAATATATACAACGCTAACTGTAGTTCCAACAATGAAACGCAATGACAAGACAAAACAAGCTAAGTTAATATTAGAAGCATGTAACTTCACAACGTTCAACGTTCAACAACAAGGAAACGTTCTTGAATGTTCCAACTATAGAGGGATTTCCCTTCTTAATACAGCATACAAAATTGTATCTCTGATACTTAACGAACGACTGGCACTGGTATACTGACAATGTAATAGGATCCTACCAAAGAGACTTCTTAAAAAACAAATTAACCATTAATTACATATCATCCATCAGACAAATATTAGAAAAAACGACGGAGTACGACATAGACTGCCATTACGTCTTCGTAGATTTTAAAGCAGCGTACGATACTATTGACAGTTCTAAATTATAGTCGGCGATGATCGAATTGGGAATACCAAAAGGTTTGGTAAAATAAATTAAAATGACAATGATGAAAGTCATATGTAAAGTGCGCGTACAAGGGGATGTTTCAAAACCATTTAAAACCAACAGAGGACTGCACCAGGGAGATGCGCTGTCGTGCACGCTGTTCAACCTAGCGTTAAAAAAAGTTATGAGAGATTCGGGAATAAACTTAAAAGGTACGATATATACCCGTAGTATACAAATAATGGCATACGCTGATGATATCGTTATAATTGGAAGAACCCAAAATGAAGCAGTGGAGGCTTTCACACGTATCAAAAATGCCGCAGAAAACATCGGACTTGTGATTAACATCCAGAAAACTAAATATATGCCGGCCATATCAAGAATTCAACAAAATAACTTAGAAGTGCAACACGAAACGATAGAAATGGTAGAAGAATTCTGCTATTTAGGATCACTGGTAGACTACAAAAATAACACATCTAACGAGATAAAAAAAGAATATGCGTGGCTAACCGCTGTTATTTTGGCCTGGGCCCTCAACTAAGAGCGAGAAGTATGTCAATAGCAACAAAGTGTAAACTTTATAAAACAATAATACGCCCAGTGCTCACATACGGATCGGAAACATGTGCAATGACGACCCGAGATGAAGAGTTACTACGAGTCTTTGAAAGAAAAGTATTGAGGACCATATATGGCGGAGTAAACGAACAGGGTCTGTGGAGAAGGCGATATAACTTTGAACTCTATAGACTTTTTGGTGATGCAGATATTGTGGAGACCATCAAAATAAACCGCCTAAGGTGGGTGGGCCACGTTATGCGGATGGATGAGAGTGATCCCACTAAAATAACTATGCTAAACAGGCCGATCGGAAGAAAGAAGAGGGGGCGACCTAAACTCAGATATCTGGACGATGTACAGGAAGATCTGAGGGAGATTGGAGTGAGGGGCTGGAGAAGACAGACACTCGATAGGGAAGGATAAGGGAATGTTTTGAAGCAGGCCAAGGCTCACGAAGGGCTGTAGTGCCAACTGATGTTAAACTTCACAACCCCAAACGAAGTAATGTCCAAATTTTTATCCATCAACACGACAAAAAATAGCACACAAGAAAGAGTTTTAAATTGTAGGACAATATTATTTTGAAGCTATTTTCTTGTGGCATTTTAAAGTATTTAATATTTAAATAGAAATACGCTACAATTAAAGGTTAAAGTAAGTTTTTTGACATTTCAATTTCCTCTTCGAAAATCTTTCTTCGAGAACGAATAAAGAAAGAAATTGTAGAACCATCTACATCAAAATACAATAGCCACAGAATAAAATAGTCTAAGACAAATTCCCATTACCAAGATAAGACTCAATACCAGATCAAATAGGAAGACCAAAATGGTTTTCAGTTATAGTCTTAATGTCAGGTTTTCACCAAATATCATTAGAAAAATCATCGAGGAAATACACATCGTTTAGCATGAAAAACGAAGCTTTTCAATTTACCAGAATACCTTTTGGATTAAACTTAAGCGCGAATACCTTTTCAAGAATGATGTCAATGAGCTCAAATCATCTCTGATAAAACCACCAATCTAAAAATATCCGGATTTCGGTAAACAATTTATTGTAACAACAGACGCATCCAACGAGAAATGTTCAGCAATTTTAAGTCAAAACTATAACGGAATAGACATACCGATAGCATACGCATCAAGAAGTTTTAGTAAAGGAGAATGTAATATAAACTCAAAATCTTCAGGGATTACTAGAAATTCATTGTGGTATTAACCATTTCAAATGTTATTTAAATGTAGCACCAACATGTTTGGTAAAAACTGATTATAAACCCTTAAAACACCTCTTTTCAATTAAGGAACATAGCTCAAAACGTACGAGGTCCAGATTAGAGCTAGAGGAAATACGACTTTGAAATAGAATAGGAAAAAATAATTACACGGACAGTCTTTCGAGAATAACATTGCATCAACTAAAGGACTTTTACATAGATAACACGCATATACTAGCTACAACCCGAGCTCAGTCAAGAAGAAAAATGAAATAAACAAGACACAAGGATACAGAGAGTAAACCTTCATTAGAGCCGCAAGTTCAGAAGCAACCAGTAAGAATGGTACTAAATAACAAAATCAAGTGTAGGCCACCTGATTCAACCACTGTGATTTAAGTCAAATGTTGGCACAACTTGATGGACTGGATATAGAGAATTCAGTACGTAAAGTAAAAATATACCTACGTAAATAAAATAATTTTTAAATTGTGTACAATTCACGAATTTTTAATCGAAGGAAACAAATTATTGAAAAATATGAAAATATACATATGCGAAGTACCAGAAACAATAGGAGACAACAAAGAAAATCGTAGGATAATGAAGTAATAGCATGTAATATCACATATATAGTCATATATAATATGTTATTTATATAATCATGATCGTATCATTTTAATGTGTGCGTTTTCACCAATTGCTCATTGTGTCTACTAAGATGGTTATGACATAAAAAATGCCAAAGGTATTATAATTGTTTTTAAGTTAAAAAGTCGGTCATTTTTCAAACTATTTGTGAACTATTTTTCTCTAAATGGCATAAGAAACGGTATATAGGAAAAAAATAACTTTTTTACCTTTTAAGCTTATTTAAAACAAATAAAAAGCAAACTCAGCTTTACATCTCCATATATTTCTTATCTGCTACACATTATATACCTTTTAGAACGTTTATATTTGTAAACCTATATCTGTTTAAGATTTCTACGTAAAACTTATATATTTTTTCCATGTAGACTGGTGTTTAACATTTATTTAATACAAGAGGAAGTGACACATAACTTTAAATACATTAAAAACCACTGATAATGTTAAAATTAAAATAACACTTTACTTTTTATAAGAAGTTTGAAAGTATTTTCCACTTAAATTAAATTAGATTTCTCTATACTACTTAATGTAAATTAACAGCTCTCTGTATACAACTTCTTGCGCCAAAATATCCCGGAATATTACTCCGCGATTTCCGCAAAACTTGACCACTACTGCGATTACACTTAACAACAATGTTCGAGCTCCTTTAATACCACCCTAAGAGGGTAGTTGGCCTCGGCAGATGTCTGCGGTCTAATGTATCCATCTTAATGAATGTAATGGGGCCAGTGTTCTCTAAATATTAAAAATTAAAGCGATCTTACAAAACAAATCCGATGCGCAAACAATGTTTCAAAAAACATTGCTATTATTGAACATTGCTTTTTACAAGTAAGAGATGATTATTTGTAGAGTTAATATAAAGAGAGTTAAAATAATTAAAAAAAAAATACAAAATACTATATTTGATTGCTCGGTAGCTAACTAACTTAATTTTACTACTATACTTAACTAAATTATACTAACTAGTATTTTCGATTTCATTCATCAAGGTAAGCTGTCAGTTCACAAAATTCAAGTGTTAGCTGCTGAAATTGATATTTTTTACTACTTTTTTTTGTAAGTTACGTCGTTAATGCTTTAAAGTATGAGTAAGTTTAACAATTTTGTGAGATACTAGTGACCTATTAATTTAGTAATTTAGATGTATTTTATTAAAACCATGCTAAAATAACTTTGGTTCTTCTTCTTCTCATGGCACCGTCTCCTTTCGCAAGTTGGCGATCCAAATGGAAATTGTGGTTTTGCAAACTGCTGCGCGAAAGATTTCTGCGGATAAGCGGTTGAACCATCTCCTCAGGTCTTTCAGCCATGAGTTCTGGCGTCTTCCTACTGATCTTTTGCCCTGTACTTTTCCTTCCAGTATAACTTGAAGTAATTCATATTTTTCGCCTTTCAACACATGACCCAAATATTGGATTCTCCTCTCTTTGACTATTCTTCGTAATTATTTTTGTTTACACATTCGACAAAGTACCTCAACATTAGTAACTCTTTGTACCCATGAAATTCTCAACATTCGTATGTATCTATACATCTTAAAGGCATCTATTCTTTTTTCCATTTTAGAGTCCATTGTCTAACTTTCACAGTCATACAGTAAGACAGAAAAAACGTAGCATCTAATCATTCGGATTCTAAGCTGCAGACTAAGGTTTGATCTTGTAAAAAATGTTTTCATGCTCATAAATGTTTTCCTTGCTTGTTCGATTTTTAATAGTATTTCTTTTTTTGGATTACACTGACTATTGGTATTTGCTCCCAAATATTTTATGGAATTTACTTGTTCTATCATTTGACATTTGGCATAGACATGTACGTTTATTGGTGTCTTTGGAAATACTAAAGTTTTAGTTTTGAAAACGTTTAGATGTAAACCAACTATTTCGCTGTGGTGAACTACCGTATTTATTATATTTTGTAGTTCTTGTGCGTTGCTTGCTATTAAGACAGTATCATCAGCATATCTGATGTTGTTTATGCTGATTCCGTTAATCTTAATTTCGCCTTGGACCTGCTCTAATGCTTCTCTGAATATAGACTCCGAATACAATTAAACAGTAGCGGTGATAAGGCGCGACCCTGTTTCACTTCTCGTCGGATTTGTATATCTTCGGATGTTGCGTGCTCTATTTCGATTGTTACCGTTTTGTACCAGTATAGTTATAAGATAATTCGCAAGTCTTGTTCGTCAACTCCAGTTGTTCTCAGAATTTCGACTATCTTTTGATGTTTGTCATGTTTTGATTTCAATAAAACATGCACATACATTCATGTCTCTGCATCGTTGCGTTAACACATTTAAAGCAAAAAGAGCCTCTCGTGTTCCCAATCCGTTTCGAAATCCGAATTGAGTGTAACTCTATCTGAAACTCGCACTTCATGTAAATTCGTGTATGGATAATTCTGAGAAAAGTTTTAAGGACATGAGACATTAAGCTTAATATTCGATAATCATCGCATTGTGGGAATTCGATCTTTTTAGTAATGTTACGAATGTTGATTTTAGCCAGTATGTTGGTATTTTACCTGTGTCATATATCTTATTGAATAGTGCTTTTATTAAGTCTAGGCTTTTACTTACGTTATTTGCAATTAGTTTTAGTATTTCTACATTGATAATATCTGGACTGGTGGCTTTTCCATCTTTCTGAGATCTTCTTTGGTTATTTTTGGGCCTTTTTCATTTATTCGATTATCTGTGGATGGTGGAGAACAAGGTCTATCGTCGTCAAAAAGAGTTTGTATGTATTCGTTCCATCTCTCTAGTTTGTCTTCTGTACATAACCATAATTATTTCATTATTATCATTTTTTAATATTGTTGCGTGTGTCTTTTTGTGTCTACCTGTCATTTCTTTTACTTTTTATGAATATTAAAAGTGTCGTATTTTTCCTGAAGTTCTTTCGATTTCTAGACATTTTGTTGACATCCAGTTTTCTTTCGCCTCCCTGCACTTTTTTCTATTGATTTTATTTATTTGCTTGTATTCTATTGGTCTTGTTTTGTGTTTTCGTCTTACGTCTATGAGGTCCATGATCTCTTGCCTTATTCATTCTTGTTTTTCGTTGTGTTTTATGAACCCGATATTTTTTTCATGTATCTTTTCATTTCATCTATGTTATTATAAAATTTTTAGAATTGTTCGTCTGACTTGTATCATAATAAATACTCAAATAATAAATTTTCGAAATTCAAACTTTCAAGTTGATAAAAAGTTGCCTCTTACATTACTCTTTCAGGGAAAAAAATTTAGGTCTCCCGGAATCGACTTAAACTTTAGATTTTTTTCTCAAAAACACGATTTTTCATCTTTTTTTTTATTGAAAATTAAATTTTATATTTTTATTGTCAACTTAAAAAATATTAACTACGTGATAACAGTGAACAATAAAAATTAGGATAATATCTGTAACTAAGCATAAAGTCACCCGGAATCTTTATGAAAATCTCAATTGTAACAACGAAAAATCAATATCTTCTCTTTATTATGATTAGGTGTTAAACCTGTTTGTTGCTTCTACTTAGGTTAGTAGGATTATTAGTCTTGTATAACATAATTATTGAACAATAAATTACACATTTACTTATTTAAGCTTCAGGATATTTTATGTTTAAACAATAAAAGACTGTTTTTGAAGTACGAAATTTATTAAAGAAATACAAAAAATTACTTAAGGCTCATCCTCGATAATCCTAACGGTAAATTTCAGTTTGCTATCTCTATTTCAAAAATTTCTTTCTTTACGAAAACAAATCTGTCATGAAGTAATATTCTAAACTTCGTATCTCTCTCAAGCCCAGGTCAAAAATGCGTTTACCTTTTACTCGAGCCGATTATACACCGAGACAACCCCTGCAGTGACAGGTTTTGGCTTACAATCAGACCATAAATCTCTTTAGTGGTCTTTTGAGTAAATATAATAACAGATCAAAGTAATATAATCTATTCATAAATTTACAATGTAACAAATGTACATACATAATTTATTTGTTATTTTTTTTACGGAAAAATTGGCTGTCTGAAGTTTAACGTAGATTAAAGTTTACGGAAAATAAAAATTATAAAAAAATAGTACATTGTTTACCGGGTAGGAAAAGCTTAACGTTCCTGGACGACTGTGAAGATTGCTAAGTCGAGGCGCAAGCCGAGACTTAGCAATACAGAGTCCAGGAATGTGGCTTTTCCTACGAGGTAAACATACTATTTTTCCGCAAATCGTTTAAAATTCGACAGATATTGATTGATTTAAAAAAAACGCGATAATTTTATTCCCAAATAAATGGTGCTTTGAAATTCCTAATAAAATTACTTGGGTTACTATGGAAACGTATTGAGGTTGAATTGTCAAACTTGACGCTTATAAATTTAATTGCTGGTTAACACTAACAACTGTACGGAAATATCATTTCCTTACAGTAAGGAAATGACATTTCCTTACAGTAAGGAAGTCCTGACTTTTTCTTCAAGAAATTTTGACAGGAATGTCAAAATTTCCTGGCGATTTGCGGAAAAGATTATTATTATATATCATAAAAATTTGATTAGTATCGCGATCATTAAAATTGATAAAATGAAACGATATAAATATAGAATTATGTCTAATGTTTCTTCAGAAACATTAGACATAATTCTAGTAATAGAAATCAGTTCTTTTTAAAATTTCTTGAAGGAAGGAATAATTTAATTACGCTATCATTTCCAATTTTGATTTTTGATATTGAATTTGATAGGTTGTGATTTATTACACCAAAATCTAATAAAATATACCATGACACAAGAAATAGTTTCAGAATAAGTTTGATGTGTTGTTTATTATCATTCAGTAAGAGGCTAATTTACTTCTTACAATGCTAATCTAACAGACAATTATTATTGTCAAATGAAAGAAATAAGATAATTTACTTGTGTGCTTGTGGTTAGTAAACGTCGGCCCTATGCAACTAATTGTCGATAAAGAACGGAGTACAAAAGTTTAGATTTATGAGATTTATGAGGAGCATTAATGAAACTTTAGAGACAAAAATGGACATAATATAGTCAGTACCGCTGACGCAGTACAAAGCAGATGGGTTGAGCACTTCAAAGAACTACTTGGTACCGAAGTGGAAAATGATGCGTCACCCCAAAGACCAAGAAATAACACTCACGTAGAACCTCCTTCAATATTTGAAGTGAAAGACGCAATCACAAGACTCAAAAATAGCAAGTCCCCAGGAGTGGATTGTATCCCCGCAGAGCTCATCAAACATGGAGGTAACAGCATTATGCACCAAATTCACAACATAATAGTCAAAGTCTGGGAAGAAGAACAAATGCCAGAGGAATGGTGCACTGGAATCATATGTCCACTACACAAAAAGGGAGATTTGTTGGAATGTAAAAATTATAGGGGTATAACTCTTCTGAATACAATATACAAAATATTCTCCAACACCCTGTACAGCCGTTTAAGTACGTACGTGGAAGAAATCCTTGGTGAGTATCAAAGCGGTTTTAGGCCAGGTAGGTCAACAATTGACCAGATTTTTGTGCTACGTCAAATCTTAGAAAAAACCAATGAATTTAATATTGACACGTTCCATCTCTTTGTGGACTTTAAGTCAGCGTATGATAGCGTCCTAAGAGGTAAATTATACGAAGCCATGAATGAACTTAACATTCCCCATAAATTAATAAGGCTCGTAAAAACAACTATGAGTAAAGTGATCTGCAGAGTGCAAATACAAGGCGATATGTCACAAGCGTTTGAAACATATGCAGGGTTACGGCAGGGAGACGCGCTGGCGTGCCTTCTCTTTAATATAGCGTTAGAAAAGACTATAAGAGATGCCGAGTTACACAATAGGGGAACAATCTTTAATAAATCAACGCAGATTATGGCGTACGCTGACGATTTGGATTTGATTGCACGTACTACACGAGGACTTAAAGAGATGACTTCCACCTTCTTGACAGCCGCACAAAATATGGGCCTTAAAATAAACGAGGAAAAAACCAAAATGCTAGCATCTATTCCAAATAACAGAGATAGAGCTAGAAACGCCGAACAAAACTTCAGTATAGACCAATATAATTTTGAGGTAGTAAATAAGTTTACATATTTGGGTTCTCTCATAACAAACGATAATGACACATCTGAAGAAGTTAAACGGAGGGTACTGCTAGCAAACAAATGTTATTTTGGACTAAGCAAGCAGCTAAAAAACAGAAATTTAAGCCAGAAAACCAAACTAATAATATATCGAACACTCATCCTACCAGTGCTGACATATGGGTCAGAAACATGGACCATCTCCAAAACAGACGCAAATCTTCTGCTCGTCTTCGAAAGGAAGATACTAAGAAGAATAATGGGCGCATTCTGTGAGAATGGTATTTGGAGAAGGCGATATAATTTCGAATTGTACGAGAAGTATAAAAAAATAGTAAATGGTAGAGATGTAATATCCTTCATAAAAATAGGTAGGCTTAGATGGGCTGGACATGTGTCAAGAGCAAATGAAAATTACCCACCCAGACGAACTCTATTATCGGTCCCAGTGGGAAATAGGAGTAGAGGCAGACCCCGACTAAGATGGAGGGACGGTGTGGACGAGGACGCAAGGAAAATCGGCGCGGCAAATTGGCAACGGTTGGCGATGAACAGAAACGACTGGCGAAATAGACTGGGGAAGGTCAAGGCTCAACTAGAGCTGTAGCACCACTGATGATGATGATTAATGAAACTTAAATGTATACTGAGTACTTATTTCAAAAATTTCCAACTAAGGATTTAATTTGTTATATGTAAATATACTCCTAGATCTAGAGAAAATGGGAGTGCGACAATGGGAATTACTGGCACAGGACCGACAAACATGGAAGGCAATAGTAACCGCGGCAAAGACTTACGAAGAGTTGTAGCGCCATTGATGATGATGATGATGATGAAATATACTGTATAACTATTTATATGGATGTGAAATATGGATCATGAAGGATAATATGATGGACGTTTTAGGATGTACGTTGAAAAATTAAGGCAAATATCGAGCACAAATTTAATAATCAAATCTTGCAAAAGTACTTTCGCTTTCTACAGCATCATCAGGGGCATCTGAAATAAGCCAAGAAAAGTTTTTTTTTAAATGAAGAAAATTAATAAACTTCGATAAAAAACTCGAAGTTAATGGATGATAAAAGTTTTTTGTGATTAACATTTTAGACTTACTTCGTCAAATTTGGGCTATCCAGCAAGCGCAGATGACCCTGATGATGCTGTAGAAAGCGAAAGTACTTGGGCAAGATTTGATTATTAAATTTGTGCTCGAAATTTGCCTTCATTTTTTAAAGTTCATTTATTCGAGCATTCAACCTTATATCAATAATTTAAGATGTGACTCAGGTATATGATAAAGTATGGCAAAGACGCCAAAACTATAAACTAAGACTACATTTACCAAAACGATACTCTCAAATAATTGACTCCTGCATCTTGGAAAGATATTTCAGAATTAAACAGGAAGAAACATACATGGAATTGACAGATATTACAGCAGGGCTGCCACAAAGAAGTGTCTTTACCTTTTGTATACGTGTTGTATTATTGTCCTAGAAAATATACAATTGCAACATTTACCGAAGATATTGCTATCATAGCAATGTGCAAAACCAGCAAGGAAGCGACAAAGAAATTACACAGATGTTAATCAAATATATACTCCAGGGAAATAAGCAAAAAATAGACCATGTTCGTGACACTCAATAATCCAGGTCGCTGACAAATTTTTTAGTTATTGTAGACCTCTAGGAAAAAAACCTACTTGTTTCTTGCCTTGAATCTGGAGCTGTTTTTTAATTATTGACAATTTAATGCAAAAAACGCGACTGTTTCTATGATTATTGATACTACTATTAAAAAAAATAGATTTTTGGAAGAAAATTGTTTTGCACGAATTGTTTAAACAAACTAGACTATTTATTAATTAATTAATATATAAACAAATTACTAATTTCTAATGTACGTAGAAATTACATACAAATTAAAAAAAGAATGATCAAAATCCATTGAGTAGATCCGAAAATATAGAAAATTTTATTAGTTTGAAATTGCTTGTTCGGTATGGATTTGTAGGTTCTTCCTAGTCACCATTTGAACTACATTTTTAAAAATTCGTAGAGGGTCCTGTAAAGGTACAATGTTTGTGCAAATTTTTTAACAAAAAATACAAATCCTATTCCTTAACATGGCAAAAAATGAGGTTCCCTAATTATTATAATCAAATTAGCTGTGAATTATCATCTTTTCTTTGACTTGATCTACTACTTGTTGTAATTGGTCGTAAAACACTTCCCTTGTTGTTTGAGGCTTATTATTTTCTGGGCCGTATACTCCGATAATGTTCAGGTTTTCCTTCTCCATTCTTATCTTTGATGTTACTATTCTTTCTGATATGTATTGACACTCTTTGATGTAATTTTGATACCTTTGGTGTATTAGTAAGGCTACACCTTCTTTGGCCCTGTTTTCTTTTGCTACTCCACTGTAGATTAGTATGTATTCACCTAATTTTGATTGACCTTTTCCTTTATTTTTTGTTTGCAGTAGAGCACAAATGTCTATTTCTTTCTCTTTCAACACTTAGGTTATTTCTTGGTCCCTTGAGTTGAGTGATCTGATATTCAAAGTAATTCTCATCTGGGTTTTGGATGTTTTTCGCTTGTCCTTATTTCTTGCCGTAGTCGTCTTCATAGTATCAATCCGGTTCCGAGACTGTACATTGTTTCTTTGAGCAGTATTTGATTTTACGATTGGTAGGTTGCTGAGCAATAAATATAAATAATTAAATTTCATATTCAAATACTGCAAAATATTTGGTTATTACTCTGAGCTCATGTAAAGAAGAAAAGGAAATAATAATTCTGATTGAAATACAAAAAAAAATGTACTGGATGATTGACCAAAACTCTACGCTGTTTCTATATAATAAATTATTATTATATAAGCAAATACTGAAACAATTGTATTATTATAAAAACAGTATAAATATTTAGAAGGAAAATGGAAAATCAACAGAAAATATTTCTATTCATATAAAAATTTAATAAAATTATAGGTACTTACTGCTTATTTATATAAAATTTCCTATTTTAAATACAATAAACACACTGGTTTGTCAAAAGTCGAAATAAGCCCTAATAATGTTATTCAACTTTATTTATCCTCCTCCGAGGGTTTTACCTACCTGGCGAGAATCCAAAAGCTACCGACAAGGACACCCTGTGCTGACGGAGAGAAAATTGCATTTAGCAGAAATTTGAAATTTTTTAAAAGTTTATATCAAATAGCTGCTTTGTGTTACACTTTATGTTAAAAATAAAAACAGATTCGGAAAGTGGGTCAAATTCTGTAGTGCCCTATTTCAAAAAAAAAATTTTTACGTTTATTTTAACCAAAAATATTTAAAAAAAAAATATTGTTTAAACAATTTATTAATTTACAACCAAATAGTGCACTAGAACTTTTTTAGACCTTCCATATAAAAAAAGAATCATCTCAATATCTGCCATAGTTTTTGCGTTATTTGATATAAACTTTTACATTGGAATTTACCTATGCCCAGAATCGCGAGGATCGGCCTTAAAGAGTAGAGATAAAAAGTTGACAAAGAAAAATCTTTAAAATGGTTCTTTATTTCATCTTGAAGGATGTTGGCTAAACAAATCCAGTTAGCCTTTAAAGCCACAGGTATTGTAATGTTTCTTCGATCTGGAACCAAGGGAATCTGTTGTGATTCCCTTGGTTCCCTTTGTGCCAAGGGCGAGTGTCAGATTGTGATTATAGTACTAATACAAAGTTACTATTCAGACTAGAATGCTGTAATGTAATCCTAAATAAGTATGAAATAAATCTTACCTGTGATTTATTTTTGCAATACAGCTGTAGCAGATGTGTACTGTCGCTTGGTTTCAAACTTAGGAAGATACTTTCTGTCCAATAATCTTGATCTTATAAAGCCTTCTCGTTCTTAAACGCCACAAACATGCTTAGAAGCTGCAGTAACTTCCCTTACAACTCGTTCTACCGCTTGCATGTGAAGTGGTATTTTGAACTCTTTTCTATCACTGCTTCCTGAATTAACAATCATCTCAATCTCTGCTTTGCTGAAGTCAGCTATAAGTGGTGGTTCTGTAACTGTGGTGGATTGCCAGTCAATGAGATCGATGTAGTCTTCTGCCTCAAAATTAACTTGTGGTGGTTTGAAGACTCGATGTGCCCTTGTTTCTGTCTGTCGAGCTTTTTCTATCCGTTTGCCTGTCAAAGCTCTTACATGTTTTCAAAAGTGAAACAACATTCCTAAAAGGATGTGTTCAGGATGAGCCATAAAGGCGTTTCTTTGCAAGGAAGACTGAGCCACAGCCTTCAGTTCACTGTCTAAAAACTTGGTGCACTGTACGATGCAGAAAAAGTGTTGTGATGCGTGGATAATTTTAGGACGACATTTTATGGTAAACTATGAGGTAGCATAGATTTTCATGATGAACTCAGCAAGCTTTCTAAGTTGTGGGGTTGGTTCAATAGTTGAAATATACAGACGTAAGATTCTATTTGCTAATTCCAGCCACCGAGCGTGGGACAAGTTTCAGGGGTTTCTACTGGCCAACTCAGAGGGACATTCACCTTTGACTACAGCCTGGCATATATCCCAAAGGTATTTCTGGTCCGTACTTAAGTCTTTACTATCGACTTCTGGGAAGGTGCTATCTATTTTGTCATAGTTAACAACCGGGAAGTCTTGGGAGTTGGTCAAACCTTTGCCTATTGGTCCACTCTTGGAAGTTGGTCCTGTGGTTGGACCGTCAAGAGCAACAAAAACTTTCCTCAGAGGCAATTCGTTTAAGCGCAACATACATATTACTACTTGGACCGGATGTTTCAATGCGCGTTTAAACAACAAAACTGCTCCTTGCGATGTTCCAGTATTCGTTGCCGTACCATCACATCCAAGCCTGGTTCCTCGAACGAAGATATGTGTTCTTCTTGTATGGTTTTACGGACAGATTTCCCACGTACAATTTCTTTGATTATGGTTTCATCCTTCCTACCATCAAAGTAAAAAGCAATTATTTCGTTTGTGCGAGTTGAATTAATACTTCGGCGGTACTTTCACCTTTCACAAAAAATCTTGGACTTGTCAATAACTGCGGCTTGGTTTTCTGGTGATATGACATTCAAATCTGGTAAAAGAGCACTTGCTAGTTGAGTACCTGCTCTGTTTGAAATGCCTCTGCGATCACATGACCTAGAAAACAATGACAGATTCACTGGCAGGCCTTGTTTTACTTTTACGCTTGGACTTTTAATTTTGTTTCTTAGAGAAGTTATTTTAGAATCTTGAATTTTTCATCAGGCCTAGATGATTCTTCTTCCATGGATTCATCATCAGAGTCACTACTAAGAATATCCACATTTATTAAATCAGGTGGAGTAGTTAGTTCCACATTTCTACTTAATTTAGATTGCAGGGACTTTTCCTTCTGAAAAAGAAAAGGACACACACACTAACACTAAACAAAACATACTGAAATACATATATTAACGCGCAAACCACGTGCTGTCAGATAGAACGGTTAGTCAGACTAACAGAAACAAAGGGTGTGAGTGAGTGGTGGAGGGGAGCCAGACGCCAGACATCCGTGACTCACAAGTCAGTGCCAGCTGCCCGTCTCCAAGATCAACTTCTGCTTAGCTGACGGACTTCAGTTTTGACCCATTGCATTAAAATACAGCACTGTAATGATTGTATTAGAATTTTTTTTACTGTTTCTGATTCATGTCAAACTTGAATTAAATATGAAAATTGTGGTATATTTAGGTTAATTCCGGGTTATCTAAATAATTTAACTCAGAACCAAAATGTTTACTATGGATAAATTAAATGTAAAAATACACATTTTTAACTTGATTACATCATTTGTAATTTATAAACTGTGTAAATTATTTTTTCAAAAACGTATTTTTTTACAAAAAATTATAAACTTTTTGTACATTCCGGGAGACTTAAATATTGTTGGAATTCAAAAAGATTTTTTTTGGTAGATCTACGATGGTAGTAACAACTTTTTATCACCTTGAAAAATTAAATAATAAAAAAAAATTGTTATACACTGAATAATACTGAATAATACTGAATAATATTTAGTTTTATGTGGTTTGGTTACACAAAAATTATTCAAGTTATGTCGAACGTTATAAATAAATCCAAGACATTTCATCTAATTTTTATTTAAAAACTATGAGGTATACAAAATAAAAACTTAAGACCAAAAATATCCGATATATTTGAAATGAAAGATAATTTTAGGACGGACTATTATTCTGTTCTTATAATTTAAGGCATCATACTTTTTTTTCTAATTTTAACAGTATACAACTATGCTGGGGATAGATCATAATTTTGTAGATGAAATATTCCGCTCATTGTTTTATTATTTCTAATTATAATTTCTTTAAGTTATGTGCTGGTATAAGAAGTCTTGTAAAAGTAACGGTCCGATAGATACACTGTTTGCACTAACAATTATTAGTATAGATTATACACTTATGTATACACTTATGTGTATATGCATACCCTTTTTTATTTTATTTATTATTAATTATATTGGACTATTAATATTACTAATCTTTCATTTAATATTTCTCAACACGTAATTGGCTAAATAGCTAAGTGCTAAAGCCACAAAAAACTACCATATAACGGTTATGAGTAAGAATTTTTACTAGTCCAATTTAAAGATGTTTTGGATAATATGATCTTTAACTCATAAAAAATATATACAAATAATGATCAAAATTCGTAAATTGACTTCAGATCTTACCTAGTTTTACTATAATTCAAAAATACCAGAAAATTTCTAGCGGCTCCAGTGAATGTACTAAACTAATTTAGCACAGATCACCTGAATTACGTGTTATTTTTAATTAAAAAAAGTGTACAAGTTGCAGAGTATGTCATAATCATACAATATATACGTGCCAAAGTGCAAAGTGCGTATACGCAACACTGTTTTTATTTTAAGTTTCGAACATGAAAATTTTTTTTTGTTATTTTTTTTTTCTGAATTAGGCTTTACTTTAACGAATAAAACTAATTTTGTGACATACCATTCGTTTCTCTAGCCATTGGTAAAAGATGGGTTCAGCTTAACCCTACAGGCTCAACGTTTTTATATTAAGCTTATTTGGTCTAGTAACGAGGTCAATTTGTCACAGACCGATATGATAAAAGCTAGTGTATAGATGTGGAATAGGGGTCAATAATACCAGTAGCTCAGTTTAGCAAGTTGGTACTTCTATTCAAGATGTAAGCACACGTAATTAATACATTGTTCAATAAGTAATGTTATCCCGTTTTCAATAAAAGCGAAAAAATAAGTAACATGTTAATTTAATATATTTACCAATCCTCTCTTAAGTCAAGATGTAGTTGTGTAAGAAATATCGCCAATCCATTTTCACATTATTATGGAGGTAATACGATTTATAATAAAGATCTTGTTTATTTTTATACAATATAAACCTTCGTCGTACTTATTAAACACAAATGTGTAGCAAACTAATCAACAGAATGTAACAGGCTTTGTTCACCAATCATCCTGCACAGACATTGCATATCCTAAAGCGTTTAGTGTGATATAAATGACATTATAAAACTGTGAATTAAGCTCAAAAATTTATTATGAAAGGAATAATTGTTGCATGTCTATACATACTGTTACGAACATGCTTTCGGCATGACTCATATAACGGTTGCAACTTGAAACGGCTTCCAGAATCATCACCTGATCTCTCGAAGGCAAGAGAACGTGCGCGAATTAGAGGTGGGAACTTTCTAGAACATAGTAACTTAGGTATATATATGTAACGACCTTAGGTTCCAAGATAGTATGGAACTGTAAAGTTATAAATAAATATTTTTATATAAATTCGAACCGCTCGTTGTATTTAAAAACGGTACAGTTGGTGTCACCGTGTGAGGACAATTGATTTGAATATAAATTCAACAGTGATTTTTGAAAAAGACTTTTAAACTTTTGAAAAGTATTGTTTGTCGGGAACATCCGCGTAGTTCAGTAGTGATCGTTGTACGAAAGAACATTTAAAAAGTACGTGTGTGCCTGACCAAAGATGCCGCTAGTAGAACTTTCAGTGAAACAGTTGCGTGAGCAACTAGAAGAACGCGATGAAGACTGCAGCGGGTCCAAGAAGATCCTCCAAGAACGACTGAAGACTGTTCTCAACAAGAATGGAGACGACCCAGAGACATTCCAGTTCCAGTCAGCAGAAGAAGCTGTTTTAACTAAAATAATTGATGGAAAATTCGAGACTGTTTCCAAAAGATTCGATGAAACGTCTCAAATGATTGAAGAAACTTCCAAAAAAAATGACGAAAGATTCAATGAAACGTCTCAAATTATTAAAGAAGAAGCTAAACAAAACGACGAGACTTCACAAATTATTAAAGAAATATGTAATCAGAACAATGAGAAATTTGAAGAAATTTATAAAACATTCGATAAAGTAGAAGAGAAGATCAAACAGCTAGAGACCACGATAACTAACACGAAAGTGCTACCACCAATTAATACGGTAGCTTTAGATCCGGTCGTGAAAGAAGAATCATCTAGAGACCAAATCACACATAATATGAGATTCAAATTACCATCATTTGATGGAAAGTCCTCTTGGTCCATATATCTTAGACAATTTGAAGCTATTGCGACAGCCATTCAAGAAGTAGAACTCAACGAGCAAGTGAGAATTTGCAAGAGTTTGAAGCAGATGTTGCTCGTATAGTGCGGCTGGCTTATTCGGAGGTACCAGACAACATTTTGGAAGAAATTGCCGTAGATACCTTCGTCAATGGGTTAAAAGAAAGTAAATTACAGAAAGCTTTACGACTAGCAAGACCGAAAGTTCTGGATGAAGCGCTCGCTATTGCCTTAGAACATGAAACAGCTAGTCAAACTTCACGGAGCCATCGAGTAAGAGCCATTGAAGAAGGCGACGAACCAAACAATGAACGTCTAGAAGAAATGGTACGAAAAATAGTTCATAACACGCTGCCGAAGAGACGCGAGCCCAGATGTTGGAATTGTGGTGACGTAGGTCACATTCGCCGTAATTGCAAGAAAATGATACAACAGTCGGAAAACTAGAACGGGTCGACACTAAGGGGCAACTGCCGACCTCGAGAAACACAGCCCCCATAGTAACTGTGAACATTACGTCCTCCGGTGGAATTCATGCTTGTACATCGAGGGTCGTATTAATAATAAATGTATATCGTCTTTGGTAGATACAGGTGCAACAAGAACTATAGCACGGCCAGAAGTAGTACGAGACCATCTTAAATTATCGCCTGCAACAGTAAAGCTTAGAACAGCAACTGGTGAGATAATTAATACATATGGCGAGGCTAATATGTCAGTATCCATTGGCCAGACCACAGTGAAACATCGAGTATTAATTGCAGAGATCTCTGACGAGTTCATATTGGGGATGGATTTACTACGGAAAGTTGGGGCTGTATTGAATGTCAAAGATGGAGTTCTCGAGATCGGTGGTGAAGAGTTGCCGTTTCATGAAGACAAAGAAAATGTTATCAGCTTAATAACTACTTGTGACGTAACAATACCCGGTAATAGTGAGAAAATTTTGATGGCCAGACCTGATGGTTACTGCCGAGAGGGAAGTTTAAGGATGGTCGAAGATGTGAACAATGCCGAGTTCCTAACGGCAAAAGCTTTGGTGAGAATTCGAGATGTCGTTCCTGTAAGAGTTATGAATTTAAAGGGAACTGCTATTAAGTTAAGTAAAAGAACTTTGATCGGACAGTGTGCTCCCGTGGCTTCGATTTGTTCCATGAGTACTAATGAGAAACCGTCGAAATCTAAGTATCCAAAGGAGCTTGTAGAGACGATGATTAAAACGTGCCAAGATCTTGATGATGAACGAACTAAAAAAGTGAAGTCTATGCTGATAGAATTTCAAGATGTTTTTGCCATTGATAAGAAGGATAATGGCAAAACAAGCATAGTAAAGCATAAAATTAATACCGGAGACGCTCAGCCAATCAGACAACAACCTAGACGACTTCCATTTGCGAAAAGAGATGAAGCCGAAGACATCATCAAAGATATGAACAAACAAGGGGTAATTGAACCATCAAACAGTCCATGGACATCACCAGTAGTGCTAGTAAAGAAGAAAGATGGTTCAACACGTTTTTGTATTGACTACCGACAGCTCAATGCGGTAACTAAAAAAGATAGTTATCCTTTGCCCAGAATAGACGATACTTTGGATACACTTTCTGGTTCTCGTTGGTTCTCCACACTCGATCTGAAAAGTGGATATTGGCAAGTAGACATGGAGCCAGCTGATCGTGAGAAAACCGCATTCTCGATAGGATCAGGGCTTTGGCAGTTCACAGTTATGCCCTTTGGTTTATGTAATGCTCCGGCCACATTTGAAAGATTAATGGAGGCAGTTTTAAGAGGTCTAACATGGAAAACATGCCTGGTTTATTTGGATGATGTAATTGTAGTTGGAAGATCCTTCGATGAACATGCCAATAATCTGACCGAAGTCTTTCAACGATTGCGGGCAGCGAATTTAAAGTTGAGTCCGAAGAAATGTCACTTGTTTCGAAGAGAAGTAAAGGCTTGCGAGCATTTCCATAAATACTTATATGGCAGAAAGTTTCTTCTTCGCACGGATAACGCTGCTCTAAAATGGCTCCTACAATTCCGTAATCCAGAGGGTCAGATGGCAAGATGGTTAGAACGATTACAAGAATATGATTACGAGATCGAACACAGAGCTGGAAGAGTTCATTTAAATGCTGATGCGCTTTCGAGAAGGCCGTGCAGTGAACATTGTAATCACTGTCTTAAATTAGAAGAAAGACTTTGCCCCGTGAGACGAACCACCGTCATTAATGATCAATGGCAACCACAACAGCTACAAGACGCTCAAGCAGATGATCCATGTATAAAAAGAGTATTGGATTGGATGCGTCGAAGTGAAAGGCCTTCTTGGCAAGACATTAGTGCATGTAGTCCTGAAGTCAAGTGTTACTGGAGCCAATGGAATTGCCTAGTGCTAAAAGATGATCTTCTTTATAGAACCTTTGAGAACGATGATGGTACAGAAACTAAGTTTCAGTTGATTGTACCTAAAAGTAAAGTGTCAGAAGTATTACGTCAGTTGCATGACGGTGCATCAGGTGGACACTTTCTAATTACGAAGACTCTGCAAAAGGTTCGAGAACGGTTCTATTGGGTGAACTGTAAAGATGATGTAAGAAGATGGTGCCGGAAATGTAAACTGTGTGCAACCAGTAATGGTCCAGTTGGTAAAAAGGGGGCACCCATGAAACAGTACAATGTTGGTAGTCCTATGGAACGAGTAGCAATCGATATTGCAGGTCCACTTCCAGAGACAAATGATGGAAATAAATATATCCTGGTAGCCATGGATTATTTTACGAAATGGACTGAGGCCTATGCGCTACCAAATCAAGAAGCTGCTACCGTTGCAGAGGTACTGGTTAAAGAATTCTTTAGCCGATTTGGTGTTCCCTTGGAGATCCACTCCGACCAAGGGCGAAACTTCGAGTCAAACCTTTTCCAAAACGTTTGTAAATTGATTGGTGTCAATAAGACCAGAACGACACCCCTTCATCCTCAATCAGATGGAATGGTCGAGAGAATGAACCGAACGATGGGTAAACACCTGTCCAAAGTTGTATCAGAACATCAAAGAGATTGGGACCAGCACATTCATTTATTCCTAATGGCCTACCGCTCGGCCGTGAATGAAACTACGGGCCAGACTCCAACCTGCCTGATGTTAGGTCGTGAAGTTCGTTTGCCCTGCGACCTAGAGTTTGGCTGCAGACCTTCTGAAGAACATGTTGCAAGCGAAGATTATGTCGACCGCCTAAAGTTAAGAATGAACAACATTCATGAACTTGCCCGACAACACATCCAGTTAGCCAGTGACAGAATGAAAGATCAATACGATTCTCGATGCAAGAATGAAAGCTATGAAGTAGGTGATCTTGTTTGGCTTTATAATCACAACGTCGTCGCGGCTTGTCTCCTAAACTGCAAAGACAATGGGAGGGTCCGTATGAAATTAAAAAGAGAATAAATGACGTAATATACCGAATTAAGAAGTTGCCGAAAGGTAAACCTAAAGTAGTTCACATAAATCGTCTTGCACCTTATGCTGGCTCAAATGAAACCGAAGAAGTCCGAACCCTTCAAAATAAGATCAAAGATGATCGGCGACCAAGCTTTAAGGAGTTTATGTCAAATTACGCAGAGAGAAAGAGTGCTAGATTCGGCGTGACGACAGAAGTTCAGCAGGATCTTTTTAGTGTTCCGCATAACGTCTCTCTAGCCCACTGTGTTGCCCAAGATCTTGAGATGACTAAAGGAATCTCATCTGTATTTTATAAGAAGTTCGGTCGTTTGGACGAGTTAAAAAACCAGCAGTCTAAAGTTGGAAGAGTATTGAGATTAGAAGATGGTTCTCGATCTTTGCTGTATATGGTGACCAGGAAGTCGTATACAGCTAGGGCAACCTACGAGGATATATGGTGTGCTCTAACTAATTTGAAGAAAATCGTCTGCAATTACGACATTAAGAATTTGGCCTTACCCAAGATAGGCCATGCACTAGATAATCTGGATTGGAAGATTGTCAGAAGCATGCTTGAAGTGATCTTCCGAGAAACCGGCGTACAAATTACTGTGTGTTGCACTAATCCGAAGAGATCGTGTCCTTCAAAGACAGTAGACTGTTATTTCTTTCTGAGGGGTTCATGCAGAGCTGGAGAGTCCTGTAGATTCCGCCATCCTGGGCCTACATATAGAGTCGCTGATCGGGACGCTCAGATCTAAGAGGGGAGCAGTGTTACGAACATGCTTTCGGCATGACTCATATAATGGTTGCATCTTGAAACGGCTTCCAGAATCATCACCTGATCTCTCGAAGGCAAGAGAACGTGCGCGAATTAGAGTGGAACTTTCTAGAACATAGTAACTTAGGTATATATATATATACGACCTTAGATAAGACTTAGTTGATAAGATAGTATGGAACTGTAAAGTTATAAATAAATATATTTATATAAATTCGAACCGCTCGTTTTATTTAAAAACGGTACAATACAATACCTGTGCTCTTAGCAAGCAAACGAGAAAGAGCAGAATATTATATGTGGAATAATTGTTGATAAAATAATAGGACACTATCAACAAGTCAGCTGGAACATTAGCAGCTTGTGTGGTGTACGTTTTTGAGGTTATAGTTGTTTTTTTTTGTCGAGTGAATTTATGTTTTATCGACAATGCTAATAGAAAAACGACCTAGAAGTAATAAACTGTTACAGTTAGCACTGGTGAATGAATATTTCAGTGAAAATAAACCACCTAGTGAGTTTACAACTATACAAATCCATCAAAATTGTAAGTAACTATGTTTATAAATTTACCTACGTTATAATTTAATTAAACTTCATATTGCAACAGTTGTCAGTGTAATGTTAGATTAGAGACGAGTTCTAAAATATAAAAACTCTATACCTACTTCAAATTTATGTTAAGTGAACATTGCACGTTCTCTTTATGAAGTCTTCATATTATGTTTGATAATAATTATCTTTATTAATATTAATTATATATTACATGAACCGGGTGCAGGAGGGCAGGTAGCAGGGAGGATAAGAGGAAGGCGTATGTTCAGCCTTCAAAGCAGTTTACAAACAGTAAATTGAAATTTACTGTTTGTATTTTGAGAACAATTTCCGAATTGGAAATTGAAACGTCTATAAACGTATTTTTATCTTTAATTGTGGCTTATTCCCAGTTATAAATAGTAATTATTTTACTACTAAAAGTTATCCATAACCGAAAATATCACAAACTGGGCATAAACGTTACAACATACACAACTTGGTTTTGGCAAAGGCTTAGGAATGCGTAAAGCTCTTTTTTTACATAATATACCGATACAAAGATGCCTTTATGTCAATCAAGATATATACACATATTTTATTGACTGTAATAAAGCATTTGATAAAGTACTACATAAACAATTAATGAATGTCCTGAAATTAAAGAAAATTGACTACAACCACCTCAGGATCATAACAAATTTATACTATAAACAGCGAACAAAAGTACGTGTTAACGAACAAGTGTCAGAAGAAATTGACATTAGACGTGGAGTAAGACAGAGATGCGTATTGTCGCTAATTCTTTTTAATGCCTACCCCGAAGAATGCCTGAAAAAAGCTCTTGAGGGTGAAACAACTGGAATAAAGGTTAATGGAGTTCCCATTAACAACATTAGATATACGGACGACACTGTGATTTTTACCGAAAATTTTGAAGATCTTCAGATACTGATGACCAGAATAGCGGAGTCTGAAAAAGAGTACGGTTTAACAATGAACATCAAGTAGACGATATTTATAAAAATATTAAAAACTCAAAGAAAAAACGAGAATCTTTTAATAAACAGAACCGATAGTCGAACAAGTAGACAAATCTGCATATCTGGGAACAATGATTAACTCCACAAAGGATTAAATTGACGGGATCAAAATTAGAATAAAAAAGGCTAGAGCAAATTTCAACAAAATAAGAAGAGTATTATGTACAAGGGATCAAAAATTGGAACTAAGAGTTCGTTTGGCAAAGAGCTATGTTTTTCCGACTTTTTTTTATGGAATTAAATCTTTGACCTTGAATGCGACATCAATGAAAAAACTGAAATCATTAAATTTGAGCTATCAACGATAAAGTACTAAAAATATCGTAGACAGAACACGTCACAAACAAAGAGTTTCTGAGAAGGATGAATAAAGAAATTAAAATTTTAAATACAATTAAAACAAGAAAATTTAAATATCTCGGACATATTACACGTGGAGAAAAATACACCTTGCTCCAACTGATTATGCAGGGAAAGATCCAAGGAAAGAGAAGCATAGGAAGACGTAGAATGTCATGGCTGCGCAACCTGTGAGAGTGGTACGGATACATCAACTGGACTTTTCAGAGCAGCTGGTCAAAAGTCCAAAGAGCTATGATGATTGCCGAACTCTGCCGCGGAGATGGCAGTTGAAAAATAAGATAAACTTTGATAATAATAGTACATTGTTTACCGGGTAGGAAAAGCTTAACATTCCTGGACGACTGTGAAGATTGCTAAGTCGAGGCGCAAGCCGAGACTTAGCAACACAGAGTCCAGGAATGTGGCTTTTCCTACGAGGTAAACATACTATTTTTCCGCAAATCGTTTAAAATTCGACAGATATTGATTGATTTAAAAAAAACGCGATAATTTTATTCCCAAATAAATGGTGCTTTGAAATTCCTAATAAAATTACTTGGGTTACTATGGAAACGTATTGAGGTTGAATTGTCAAACTTGAATTAATTATGTAGAACACTAATAACTGTACGGAAATATCATTTCCTTACAGTAAGGAAATGACATTTCCTTACAGTAAGGAAGTCCTGACTTTTTCTTTAAGAAATTTTGACAGGAATGTCAAAATTTCCTGGCGATTTGCGGAAAAAGATATTATTGCTGTTATTTTGGTATCAAAAACTAAAAAATAGTATTTATACATATTAACTACTCTGCTATTAAACAAAAGGGTTTTTATTTTTGAAACGATCGTCAAATGATTCAAAATTATTAAAAAATCCGCCTGTTACAAACTTTTAGTATCAAACATAAAAAAAAACAAAACAACTTCGTCTCTCAATTGTATGTACCACAGCAAACAATTTTGTAATACGCTACCTCTAAATGTCTTATTGGATTTATATGTTTAGAATTTTTCGATATAATACTCGATTATATTTCAAGTAGAACACGCAAAAATGTTTGTCAGTAAATATAAAGTTTATGTTATAAGGTAATAGCATCAAATATTCTTGCAAATAAGAAAAATATTGGCTTTTAATTAGAAAAATGAGAGAAATGTTGGCTTTCGAAGAAATTGGTTAAATACTCGTTATAACCAACTTGTGTTTATATATTTTGAATACAATTAAAACAAAACATTAAAATATCTGGGACATATTAATCGTGGAGAGAAATACACATTACTTCAACTGATTATGCAGGGAAAGATCCAAGGAAAGGGATGCCTAGGATGGCGTAGAATGTCATGGCTACGAAACAGGAGACAGTGGTACGGATACATTAACTGGACTTTTCAGAGCAGCCGTGTCAAAAGTCAAAATAGCTAGGATGATTGCCGACCTTAGCCGCGGAGATGGCACTTGAAAAAGAAGATTTATAGTGAAAATTAAGTATACTTTCGGTTGCAAATACGTTTATATTGCCGTTTAGATCTTCCTTTCAATAATCGTTTATAAAATACAATATTCAGCAAAATATTGTTATCAATTAAGATATCAAACGTACTTTAAAATAAGTTATAACTCCTAATCCATCATCAATTAATTTCTACATTACTAAAGCTATGGGCAGTCCATTACTAAAACACCCAACGAGCTAACATTAGCATCCATTTTCATCCAACAAACTACAGATGAATAATTTGCCTCTCACTTCTGAACAAACCTTAACAACCTTTTCAAAAACTGACCCCTTAAAATAGCCTTAAAAAAACCGGAATTTTAGAGAAGTTACTTTCGAAAACAAAAACTTCATTGGCCCCTCTAGAACAAACTAATATCGTCTATCATATACCCTTGTATAGTGTAACTTCTGCTACATTGGCCAGACCAGTCGCTCTCTTCAAAATTGTCTAACGTCCCACAAAAGCTACATTAGGATGTCTAAACTCTCTTGTGCCCTTGCACAATATGCGATTTCATGTAAACATAGTATCAATTTCACGAATACCAAAATACTGTGCAAACAACAAAATTATCGCAAGCGATTCATCCTTGAAATGTGCCAAATTCTAAAACATCCAGCGTCCCTAAATAAAAAAACTAACATCGACAACTTGAGCCAGATATAACACTCTCTCATCATACACAACAAATAAAATTAAAATTCGTACCTCTCTGCATTCCAAATGAACACAACTGAACACAAAAGCAAGCCACATGTAAAAATATGACATTCTACAACGGATAGAAAACAATCGAAAAGATTAGTGCGGTTTGACCCTTGAAAGAGCTTAAACTAACATCAAAATGAAGCCATCGGTCAAAATAAAAAAGTCATTAATAAAGAATATAAATGAACAATAGTGCTTAAATACAGTTTTTTATGTGTTTTTTGTTTTTTTTTGTTTAGTTAGTTAATTTTAATGTTAAATTATCGTAGAGTTTTTATAACATCTAAAAAAAACCTACAAATTGTTTTTGTAAGTACGAACCCTTTTGTTATTTACTTATATTCTAAGATTATTTCTATTTGTAGATAACTGATGATTTTTTTAAAGAAATAACTGATTGTTTAAACGATAAACTAACATCAATAAACAACATATTAGATTTAAATTACATTTTACATGTAGTGACTTAGTGGGTCTGTCCTATGCTTTTAATATTATTTTAATTGTGACGTCTATGTATACTTGTTAGCATCGAATTTTTACATGCTTGGTAAAACAAAAGTTTCACTTTTAAACAGTATTATGTCTTTGACAAAATGTTATTTTAGTCAACATTACTTCTTGGAAAAGACATGAATTTCTTGCCGAAATCGTCGAACAAAAATATTATGAAAATGTCTTTAGTATCAAAAGGAAACTAAACCCAAGAAAATCCACTAAAAATTTAAACTACGGTTTAAGAACTAAACTCAAACTATAATATATATATATATATATATATATATATATATATATATATATATATACGCACACACACACACACCTATATATATATATATATATATATATATTTATATATATATATATATATATATATATATATATATATATATATATATATATATATATATAAGGATCACTCAGACGAGTGGTGGGTTCTTATATCGGTCTCTCGGTCTCTAGGTGGAGAAATAAAAGACAAAGTTGATAGGCTACTTTATCTATTTTGAAGACGTTTCGCTTTCGAGTTTTGAAAGCATCATCAGTTCATCTAAAAAATTTTTACAATATGAGAACCACACAATCATGGAAACGATGTTAATTGTTACCTTAAAAAGATATGTAGCAGTCAATGTTATTAACAAACATGTGAATGAAACTAAGTAAATGGACATAATACGCTGATCTTGTATAAACAGTTAAGCAACTAGTCCACCATCTGTGTGTATATATATATATATATATATATATATATATATATATATATATATATATATATATATATATATATATATGTATTGTAGTTTTGAGTTTCTTGAACCGTATTATATTTTATATTCAATATGAAATTAAAATAAAATCTAGTTCCACATGTAATATGTCCTTATTGAACCTAAACCCAAGAAACAAGAAACATTATTGGATTTACTCAAATCCATTCTCATTGATAACTCTTACCCCATATCCATCATCAACAGATATCTTTTCTCTAAAAGCTATGGTCATTCTATTTCGGAAGCACCTAACGGTGTAATACTAGCCTCCATATCCGATAGCATACAGACGAACAATTCCCCGTTAACCCTAAACTTAGCCACAAAATATGCTTCTCTTTCCTATTCCCCACAATTTACGAACAAGCATACTAAACTATTCAAAAACTTACCCATCAAAATATTCCTAAAAAATACTAAAACCATTGGAAAGTTATTCTCTAAGCCTAACACTCCACTAAGCTCGTTAGAGCACACTAATGTTGTCTATCAGATTCCCTGTTCTGAAATGCAACTCCTGCTACATTGGCTAGACCAGTCGATCACTTCTAGAGCGTATAACTTCACATAAAAGCGACATTGGACTTTCCAAACCCTCTTGTTCTCTTGCACAACACGCCATTTCCACTAAACATCACATTGACTTCTCAAATACTAAAATACTGGCAAAACAAAATAATCATCAGAAACGCTCCTTTATTAAAATGTGTGAGATCCTCAAAAACCCATCTGCAATAAACAAAAGAACCGACATCGACAATTTGAGCCAGGTTTACCACTCTCTCATTTTACGAAATAAATAATACCAATTATTCATCATTTAAAATAGCCTTATTTTCCATTCAAAATAATAACACTATCATCCCATATCTCTAAGTTTCATTAAAATATAAATTACAAAAAAAATATATATCAAAATTTTTCCGTCATACAAATCCACCCGTCCAACTAATCATTCAATGACCCCCGTAGAAGTTGATAATTGTCTCAAACCTTGGAATTTGTTGAACATATGGCCTTAAAAATTTTCGGTATCGCGTCACGTCGTTTGCATAGATTGCAATGGATTGCAATAAATCAGTGTTTTGTTTGTCTTCATTGGAGAACCATCTCTAAATGAAGCCAAATGTTCGTTTAAAAATTTTGTAAATCTTCGTATCTACGAATTGGAATATTATTTTTTGCAAAGTTTGTGTGTTCTTTGTTTGTGTTTTTTTAAGTTAGTTCTAAATAATGAGTAAACTTCAGTACATATATAATAACATCTTTAATATACTACATATTGAGTTGTAAGTTATAAACTATTAGATCTGTATTTCTTATAAACTTTATGTCATCTATTGTATTTTAGAGAATTGATTAGAAGCTTTAGAAATATAAAGCGAAACGTCTTCGATAAACTTAGTGTTGACTTCTTTTTTTTATATTGCCAACCTGAATCTCCGATTAAAGCTCTAAATTCACTAGTTGAATACTTTATTAATTTAAATTGACGGTCGTAGTTTTTACTATATATATATATATATATATATATATATTATATATATATATATATATATATATATATATATATATATATATTGTTATGTTATCTAAAATCAAGAAAATATCGGTTTGTTTAAAAATATTTCAAAGTTCAAATAATTAAAATAATTCAGATATGTCGAATTAATAAACGACAAACATTTCGAAGAATGAAAGTCCTTTTATCTTTGGATTACCTATATTGAACAAAACGTAAGCTATGCATAAATTATTTTCTTTGTTAAAATATATTTGAGTGACGTGAGCGAACTTAAGACAATTGAACCGGGTTTTCCAAATACATTAGTGCAGTGATTAGGACAATAGAATAGATTTTAGAAAGATAGGTTTTTGTTAGTTTTTAAGAATTGTAGAAAAATATTATTTGTAAATAAGTTTTAGGAAATTTTATAATTGTAGGTAAAAATTTGTGTGTTATCGAAATGAAGAAATGGGAGATGTATGACGCGTTTTGATTGGATGAGATTGGAAAAGGTGGGAGGTTTGGTTTGAGAATGAGACTTTAGTTAGTTTTTGAAGAAAAAAAGATAGTCAGTTGGTTTCCAAGGGTAGAAGGCGAACGGCCGTTGTTCTCGGGTAGTTTCCCAGAGGTAGGAAGCAGTAGCAGTGAAAGTTTGTGAGTTTTCGTGTAGTTAGTGTATCTGATAGAAGCTGATCCAGTAAAAGATTGTAAGTTATATTTTCTACTTATATTCCAAGAGTCACTGTTCAGGCCAACGAGAGATTCAGTTTATCGTAAAGAAGAGATATTCCAAGAGTCATTTTTCACTCAGGCCAACGAGAGATTCAGTTTATTGAGAGAAGAAGAAGCTAGCATAATTTGAACGATTCGTGCATTTGAAGGAGATCATTAAGGACGATAAACTTGCAATAATTTGTTGTAAGATTGCTGATTACCTAGGGAGCGGCTGAGAGTAGATAATATAGTCTACAAGGAACAAGGATTTGGACCACTCATCATCAGAGAGAGATAGTTTTGTTTTCTGCAGTTTTTCTTTTATTGATAACACAATTTTTACACTTAATTTAGAAAGGATATAAATATTTTTATTAGGAGATTTAGAATAATATTTGGGATTTTGAGATTTCAACTAATATTGTTTGTACCATTAATTTTGAAGGTTCACGTACGTAGAACAAAATTTTGAGAATCATTATATGAGATTTTGTTTATTGAAAACTTTTGAGTGTGAATTTTATTTCATTATTTTATTTCAATATATAATGTTAGATCCTATATGTTTTTTATTATTCCGGTATTCTTTGGACCTTACCTTTCACATGTAATAGCATAGATATTGAAGCACGAATAGAACCCTGAGATAAGAGAATTATAAAGTGTGATAGAATCATAGTCATATCATTTAAATAATTTTAATTAATTAATTAATTAATTAGCTAATTAATTGCTTGGCGCACTAAGACTTGAAATATCACAATAATATATATATATATATATATATATATATATATATATATATATATATATATATATATATATATATATGTATATATATATATATATATATATGTATATATATATATATATATATATATATATATCTATATATATATATATGTATCTATATATATATATGTATATATAAATATCTATATATATATATGTATATATATATATATCTATATATATATATATATATATATATATATATATATATATATATATATATATATATATACATCCTACTATCATTTTGGCATCGATACATTATGCTTTTACCATCAATTTAGCATCGTCTTGCAAAGTAGCATCTGTATATCGACGCTACTTTACAAGACCTTAATAACTTTTTTCCTGTACTTGTTACAAGAATTTTAACCATCTCAATGATTAGAGATTTGATACCGTGTTGGTATTTTAAAATGTCCGCTTTCTCTTTTTATCCCTTACTGAGTTATATAAGTTTATTCCAGGAAATGTTTGAGTCTAAAATGATGGTACAGTGAAAATATTATATATATTTAGTTCAGGGTTTTACCGTTTACTCGCTGCCATTATATACATGAAAATGTATATCGCACTTTCATTATCAATCATTTTGGCATCAGAAATTTGGCATCGCTGTTGAATATAATATTACCCACAACGAAATGGTAAATTTAAGAATTTATATATATTTTTTTCATCCATAAATCATTCTAGCATCTTGTTTGATTAAAAATAACGGGTTATATATTGGGTATATATAACGGGGTATATATTGCATATTTTTGCTCCAATTGGTCCAGTCGTGATGTACAGCACCTCAAATGATAGGATTTAACCAATAAAATACAATAAGACAGAAAAGCAGCATGTCAAAAAGGCCTTAGTTATATACCTTCGTTTCTATAAGTCCAATCGTGACGTACAGTATCTCAAATGATAGGATTTAACCAATCGAAAACAATGAAATAGAAAAATCAAATACAGCAACATGTCAAAAGGGCCGTAGTCACGTATTTTTGATCCTATTAGTCCAATCGTGACGTATAGTACCTCTAATGATAAGATTTACCGTAAGGAATACAATGGGATAGAAAAATGAAATACAGCACAATGTCAAAAGGGCCTTAGTTGTGTATCTTCGGTTCTGTTAGTCCAATCATGACGTGCAGTACCTCAAATGAAAGGATTTAACAAATAAAATACAATGAGATACAATGAGGTAATGGAGTTGCATGTCAAAAGGGCCTTAGTTATGTACCTTTGGTCCTATTAGGCCAATAGTGACGTACGATATCTCAAATGATAGCACTTAACCAATCTTCTTCTTACGGTGCCTTATCCTTAAGGACGTTGGCCATTACATTTGCCCATTTAATCTTATTTGTAGCAGTTCTGAATAGTTCTATGGAGGTCATGTTCGTCCATTGCCGTAAGTTTTTAGAAAGAGTTGCAAGAGTTTTTTTGCAAGAGTTGCGAGAGTTTTTTTGCAAGAGTTGCGTCTTCTTCCTGGTCCTCTTTTGCTATTGACTTTGCCTTCGATTATAAGTTGGAGCAGTTCATACTTTTGACTTCTTATGATGTGACCAAAATATTGTGTTTTCCGTTCTTTTATTATAAGCATAAGCTCTCTTTCCTTATTCATTCTCCGCAAGACTTCCGCATTCGTCGTATGGCTCATGTAGGATATTCTGAGCATTTTACGGTAACACCAGAGTTCGAATGCTTGGATTCTTTTTTGTGTTGCTTCTGTCATTGTCCAGGCTTCAACACCATAGAGCAGGGTGGAGAAAACATAGCACTTAAGTATTCTAGTTCTCAATGAGATGCCCAGCTGGCGGATGATAGAACTTTTTGCATTTTGTAAAACATTGTACGTGCCTTTTTCAGGCGTATTCTTATCTCTAGTGAGTGGTCCCAAGTTTCATCAAGATTACTTCCAAGGTACGTTGTTCTTGTTACTCTATCCAGATCTGTTCCGTCGACATTGACCTTCACCCTTCTGTTTTGGTGCTTGCTGATGATCGTCGTTTTTGTCTTCTTTGTATTCAATTTCATTCCAAATTCTCTACAGGCTGTCATTACTCGGTCCATTAAGCGTTGCAGGGCTTCAGCATTATTTGCCAGTATGACAGTGTCATCAGCATATCGCAGGTTATTTATACATTGCCCGTTTATAATTATACCATCCGAGGTGCCTTCCAAAGCTTTCTGAAATATCTTCTCAGAGTAAACATTGAACAGCAAAGGTGATAGGACACATCCCTGTCTTACTCCCTTCTCGATATTGATTTTTCCAGATGTTTCGCTTGTTATTCTGATTTTAGCCTTTTGTTCTTGGTAAAGGTTTGAAATGATCCTTAAGTCTTTATCGTCGATATTACATGACCTTAAAATATCTATTAGTTTATAATGTTTCACCAGGTCAAACGCCTTCTGAAAGTATATAAAACACAAGTATACATCAGAATCGACATCTCTACATCTTTCAACTAGCACACGTATTGAAAAAAGTGCTTCTCTTGTTCCGTACCCATTCTTAAAACCAAACTGAGTTTGACCAGTGTGTTAGTCTAGTTTATTGTATACTCTATTGTGTATTACTCGTAGGAAAAGTTTCAATATATGATTCATCAGGCTAATAATCCTATGGTCTTCACATTTCTTGGCGTTTTTCTTCTTTGGTAGTGGTATAAACACCGATGTCAGCCAATCATTTGGTATTATGCCTGTTTCGTATATTTTGTTAAATATATCTTCCATTACTTCGATGTGTTCGTCTAGTAATATCTTTATTATTTCAATTGGGATATTATCTTCCCCAACAGCTTTTCCGTTCTTTATCTGATTTGCCGCTTTGATAATTTCTTGCTTTGTGATATAAGGTCCAGTCGATGCCTCCTGCATGTAAATGTTCGTCCTCTCTCGGTCTTGAAACATCTCTTCCACGTATTCTCTCCATCTACCTATTTAATCTTCTCTGTTCAGTAGCGGGTTCCCATGTTTATCTTCGATGAAAGACGTAGGAGTTTGTTTAAATATTCCAGCGGCTTCTTTTACTTTTTTATGTAGATTGAAAGTATCATGTCTTTGTTCCAACTCTTCAATTTCTTGGCATCTTTCACTTAGCCAGGTTTCTTTGGCTTGTTGGATCTTTATTCTGATATTCTTGTGTATTTGCTTGTATGTTGTTTCATTTTTACCTCTGTATTTTCTTCTTTCGTCCATCATGTTTAGAATTTCTTCTGTCATCCATGGTTTGTTACTCTTGTAAGTGTTTTCTCAATATAGTGCCAGTCTTCCTCGGGAGTTTGTGTCGATTGTACTGTTCTGTTACTCAAGTGTCTATGTATTTCTTCCCGTATTTTATTACTAGTGGATTCTTCTTTAAGCTTATCTGGGTTAATAGCTATTATTTGCTTATTTCTTTTTGTTCTTTTAAATTCTATCCTAATTGTTGTAAGAAGAAGATTGTGGTCGGTGGGGATGTCCCTAGTATTTTTAAAATATACCAATTAGATAATAATAATCAAGCAATAGAACACTGAAAACTTTTGTTTTTAACTGTCCGCCCGTGAATGACTTGCCATTTTTTAAATAACACTTCATATTGCACTTTTTTATTGTATTTTTCTCATTTTTTAAGATAATTCTTGTAGGAATATATTTATTTATAACATACGGTCTTATGGTCTCACGACAAGTATTACGGCTTGATTATACAACCTAAATATATCTTGTACCGCACTGTTAATTGAGAATTATGTTTGTAATGCGATAAGAGGACCGTATATACGAGACACCAGTGACTTATGCCACACATAAAACTTCGACAGGAAATTCTATTTCTACATTTCTATAAAAAAAATAGATTACTTGTTTTGTGTAATAATTTAGTTTAGGTCGAACAAGAGTTGCAGTAAAAATTTTTTCTGAAATAGAATTTAAATCATATTTCGAATGCTTTGTGAAAGATAACCAATTTATAATATTCCCGACAACGTAAAAACACATTTCTTTTAGAATATGGGTCGATGAATTCAAATCATAGTTCAAGAAACGAATTTATGTGCAGATGTTCTATTACAAAAAATTCAAAACCAAAATCTAGATTAAAAAAGTCGCAACTACTTATATACTGAAACTTCACCCCATTATTGATTTCACAAGTGATAAAAAGGGTCGACAAAGAACCAGTTTTAATTATTACAACATTTAAACATAATAGTTGTATCTTGGTTTATTCAGGTGGAAAGAAAAATTAGACACAAGTGCTAAAACCACAAACTATTCTAAATTATAACGTTGTGAAAAAAGAGTTGATTTTAGCGATCAAATGGCTTTTTACAAAAGCCCAATACGCAAAATACTAAAGTGGTACCGGAAAGTGGCAGTGGAATTAATATTTAATACCGCAGTAGTCAATACTTAGTTGCTAAATAATAGAAAACGCGAAAAAAGCGACAACCTATCCTTGAGTTCAGACTGGAATTAGCGAAGGCGTTTGCAAATAAAGAAATGTTGAAACCCTAATGACTAATTACACCCAAAAAATACCATCTCAGGCAAAGCGATGTAGATAATAAAAAGAGAAGGAAGTGTACAAGAGGTTACAAAATTTTAAGAATAAGCGTGACTAGTAGAAAGGCCGATAGAAAAATTAAAAAAATTAAAACATACTGTGAAGAATGTGATAGCAAAACTGCAATATGTCTAGTGTGCTTCAATGAAGCAAATTAAAAAGCAATTTTACTTATACAGGAATTATTATTGAGTAAAAACGTGTTGTGCCTCAAGTGCCCTTATAGTATTGGAAAACGTAAATTGATAGTTTCTAGTAGTATGTTTTCATTGTTAATTACGTATGTTAAAGTAAGTTATAGTATTTGTAAAAAAATGGATGTAAATAATATTATGTGTTCGACGTCTAAAAAAGCTAGACGTAAACATAAACGTAGATTGACCACTGCTGAATTACAATCATTTTTAGAAGCATCTGGCGAGGATGATGTAGATTAAATGAATGGTGGAAGTGACTCTGACGAAATATTTGCAGAAAGTCGTTTAGAAAAATCGAGGATTGCGTTTTGGAAACAGACAACACAAACAGAATTTAAAACTTTTCTCGGGCTTATATTCCAAATGAGGACAATTAAGATGAACCGTCTAAATGACTACTGGAAAAGTATGGGTAACTTCTATAATAGATCTATCAGTAATTGACTTTACTAAACAATTACTGATAGTCCATATTAAGAAATAACCGAATAGACAATCCCCACTTGTCAAAGAAACTAAAAAAAAAAACGTAAAGTGGTCAGTATTTACAGTCCTGAAGGAATATGTGTGACCAAGTGCAGAGATAAACAAGACATAATTACTAATTAAATGGGAATAAGCCACAATTAAAGGTTAAAGTACGTTTATTGGCATTTCAATTTCCAATTCGGAAATCGTTCTCAAAATAGAAACGTACTTTCGTATTTTGCCGAAAAACCCTCAATTATTTTGCAGTAATTTATAAATGTTAATACCTTCGTTTGTACATAATGGCATTTAATATAACTAATTTAAATTGGGGCAGATAATACGTTATTAATATATATAATAACGTTAATACGTTATAAACATCGAGGTATTGAACAAATTTAACACCGGCAGTGACCATAGACTAGTTCGTGCTGATATACGTATTAACGTAAAGAGAGAAAGACGAAAACTATTAACAACAAACCCTTTACCGACGGCAGACATCCTAGCCAGTAATAAAGAGAAATACCAAGAGGAATTAGCACGAAAACTAGTAGCAAATACCTTTGAGCACAAGAATATAGATGAACTAGCTGAGAAAATAACTAAAGACATACAAACAGTCACTAAGAAACTCTGTTGCAGAATAAGAAAACAAAAGGAAGCTAAACTAAAACCCGAAACTCTAGAACAGATAGAGAAAAGAAGAAGAACGAACAGAGATAACCCGGACTATAAAGCGCTCAACAGAAGCGTTAAGAAAAATATTAAGACCTCAGAGTTTATAGAACAAACCAGATTCTTGAAACCATAGAAAATAATAAGAACATGAAAGTACTAAAAACATGTAAATCCGCTGGCAGGAATAAAATCATAAAGATAAAAGACGACCGTGGAACATTGTGAAGGAAGAGATCGTTAGAGAAATTCGAAAATTTTATGAGAAGCTGTATAGTTCTACTATTCCGAACCCCGGTATACCAAAAAAACATATCTTAAATGTGGGCTCAGAGGACTTCCCTGAAATAATAACATCAGAAATTAGAGCCGCCCTAAAACAAATGAAAAATGGGAAAACACCAGGAGAAGATAAAATGACTTCAGAGATGCTAAAAATGGGAGGCACTGCATTAGAAGAGGCAATAAGAGCATTACTTAATAAACGCCTATTGGAAGGACAAATACCGAACACATGGAAAAATGCGGAAGTCATTCTACTCCATAAAAAAGGGGACGCCGCAAATATAGAAAACTACCGACCAATAAGCTTATTGTCACACCTTTACAAACTACTAACCGAATAATAACAAATAGATTGACAGCTAAACTAGATGCATACCAACCAGTGGAGCAAGCAGGCTTTCGTAAGGGTTTTAGCACTATCGATCACTTGCAAACAATTCGGACCATTATTAAAAAAACAATAGAGTACAACATACCACTACATCTGGCATTTGTCGATTATCACAAAGCATTCGACAGTATCGAGAATTGGGCTTTCTTAACAGCATTGGACGACGCCAGAGTAGATTCAAGATATGCTGCCCTCCTTAAGAATATATACGATGATGCTACTTTTCACGTAAAAATAGATGATGATCTGGAAACTAGAAAAATAGACCTTGGCAAAGGTGTGAGACAGGGCGACACCATCTCACCCAAGTTATTTACTTTGGCACTAGAAAATGTTTTCAAACAACTAAATTGGGCCGAAAATGGATTAAAAATAGATGGAGAATATCTTAACCATTTGCGTTTTGCAGACGACATAGTACTAATAAGCACAGATATCCATGAACTAAAATCAATGCTACAAGATTTAAATCACAAATCGAATCAAATAGGATTAAAAATGAATCTCGACAAAACAAAGATATTAAGCAACAGCCTAGAAAACATCACGATAGATAACATCAATATAGAAAAGGTAGAACAATATATTATACCTAGGACATGCAATTAAAAACGAAAAGGAAAATCAAACCCTAGAAATTAAAAGAAGGACACAAATATCATGGGCTGCTTTTGGTAAGTTGAGCTTCATTTTAAAAGACAGAAAAATCCCAATTCACTTAAAACGAAAAACCTATGACACTTGTATACTACCAGTTGCAACTTATGGATTGGAAACTATGGCAATAACAAGAAAAATGGCAGAACAATTAAGAGTAACTCAACGGGCCATGGAGAGGGCCATGTTAAATATAAGCCTCAGAGACAAAATTCCTAACACCGAAATACGTCAAAGAACTAAAGTAACCGACATCATGGAAAAAATAGCGACATTGAGATGGCAATGGGTAGCACATGTAGCAAGACAAGACACCAACAGATGGTCTCATAAAGTGACATTCTGGAGACCTCGAGAAACAAAAAGAAGCGTGGGAAGACCTAAAAAGAGATGGATAGACGATATAACTGCTGTAGCTGGAAAGCAGTGGATGAGAATTGCAAAAGATAGGGAAGCGTGGAAGCAATTGGAGGAGGCCTATGTCCAACATTGGATAAATGAAGGCTGAAGAAGAGAAGAAGAATACATTATTAAAGTGTGGTATATTTCACATAGATCACAAAGTTATCCAATTTGTTTATCCCAAAGAGCGATTATCTAAACGACTGTACTTGACCAGATAGTCACTCTGTACTCTCTATACACACGTGTATTCTGTAAATCGAACTCGCTTTTATAAGAGTTCGTACTTTCAACGGAAAAATTTAGTAAGATAGGTCAAAATAGCACAATTCTTATTATTTGGTTGAGCTACCCTAGTAAAGAAATGAAGGTTCTACGTGCCACAGAAGCCGAGATATTAAATATTTTGCAAGCGTGCTTCAATTTAAAGTCCGAATCTAAAAAAAAACAAGCTCAGTCAGTTCTTACCTCCATGGTACTTTTCCGTGGCGGTAATTTACGAATACCATTATTTTAATGGGTTATAACATTTTACTCCTTTACTGTGTAAGCCATCTATAACTTCGATCATATATTATAGATCTTAATTCAAAATCTTTTCAATTTTTAGATCTTGTATTAATAAACAATAAAAATATGATTTTAAGAATTAAATGTTATCTTAGTTCTTATTGGTTAAATATGGTTCTGTTTTTGTCTCTTTGTTTTCTTATAAGCCATTAAGATTGCAAATTACAAAATACTTGTACATACAAGTATTGGACAAGTATTTGGACAAGTTCAAAGTGATTTGCTTACTATTTAGCACACCTTAAAAACCCATTAATTGCGATAATTTGAAGTAGCTATATTATCTGCCGTTGGGCAAAAAATTCAATTATTATCATTTATAAATTACTAAAAACATAATATTTTAGAGTTTAGGGTTTTTTGCAATTACCTTGCTCAATTAATTATATATTTTAATTTGGTATCTCTCAACATAAAAAACCTTTTATGGTCTACAACTTTTATTTTAATCATTTTTCTTTAGAATGTAAAAAAACGTTTTACAAGCAAACATTTTTTTTTGTATCTTTTAAGATTGTTAAAAAAAAAGAACAAAGCATAATCAACTGTACATCTTAGAGTATAGATACATATAGATACATATTAGAGTATAGATATAGTACAATAGTATCTCTCATACTATTTAGAATTTAAATAACCGTAGATTTTTGAAAACTATTTACCGAGGTTCTGTGAAATACTTTCTTGTTGCATGGTTAAGTTAAATATTATTTTTTTATGTATATTATGTATATAAAATGTAATATTAATTACATTTTTAATTAACTAATATTTATTGTTTATTGTACAAATTATCTAAAATGTGTATACACATTTTGTACAAAAAAACGTTTTTGAGAACGATTTCCGGAATGGAAATCAAAATGTCAAACACAAGTTAATTAAAAATGTGATTCTTATCACAATTACAACCAATAATTGAGGCGTAATCCCATAAAAACATAATATTTACCTCAAACTATTCACCGATAGCTTGGATTAAACAGGTTGTAAATTGAAATTTATGTAAAATATTCCCCTACACAATTCTCTGGGAAAAATATCTACCTTAAATAAATATATCTAACATTTAGGCAAAGAAAAAACCAGTTAAGACCGCAACGTGTTAGCAGGTCGTTAGCACGTTGACCGAAAACGGATCGATATTTATGTACCTAGATATTATTTTAAGTATTAATACCGGCAACATCTATTGGCTTTAAAATGATAGCAAATACAGTGATTTTAAATGATCGATGTTAAAACGTAGGATTGATGTAAAAAATTAAATATATAAAAAAATCAGAATATTGAAAAACCGACAACGCTGCTAAGCCAACAGAGGTGCACTAAACGAACATACACGACTTATATATAGAAAATAATAGATTTTCTTGGTGATGCTAAATTACTGCAACGTGAAACGAGTTTAAAATGATGGCAGGATGTATATATATATATATATATATATATATATATATATATATATATATATATATATATATATATATATATATAATCCCGTGTTTTGCCCATTCAGCATAAAATACTGCATCGAACCAACTGATACCATTTTTTTTACTAGCAACTGTTTCCCCTTTCCCATACCCTTTTTCTTTGTCCTCAGACCTTCATGAACTGAACGAACTTTGGGAGCAAAAGGGAGCGGCCTCCTCTCCACGCTGCCTGCAACCTGTCACGTCGTTGATACAAGTAATTATTAGCAAGCAATATCGATGAGGAGCATCTGCCTATTGATTAAGCTTAACTCGTTCCTTGCTTTAAGTAATTGGAATTTAAAATATTACCTTCAACGCAAAATTTCGTAGAGATTAGAGTTTATTTTTAGAGTGGGAAATGTTCCTATAAATATAAGCAGTTTGAGAATAAAAAAATACGCTTTAGAAATACTTGGAAAATATTTTCTATAAATAATTAGAAAATTTTATACTTATTTATAGTTTTTCGATATTATTTATTAGTAAATAATTTAAAAAAATGGAATGAAAACCCACTGATAGAAACTTAATTTTATTAATTATTTCCTTTTAAATAAACTACCAATAATACTCGTAGTATGGATGTTTATAATTTGGTTTAGGTTTTATATCAAAAGATATTATTAAAATTTTATTTTATAGTGGAAAAAACTATTGTTAAATAGTATATAATAAATAAAAAAACAAGTAAATAAGCTACTTAAAGGCAAAATGCGTTAAATCCACTTTTTGTCGAAAATGCGCTTAACTATTTTCTTAGTGTCCATTACATAGGTACGACACTTTATTTTCCGTCAAAACAAATTATTTGCAATACATTCTAATCAAGTAAAAGTTACCCTAAAAGCAAAACAGATAAAGTTTCGCCCTCTTAAAGACCAAAACAGGTTAAGTCCGCCGCTACGATTCCTACTAATCACTAGCATGCTTTAGACTCACGTGAGGTGACGTTACATTTAGAGGTAGATATCAGTCAATAGTCTATCAATACAGCGGCTAAAGGACTTTTATAACCTAACCAGGCTAAAATAAACAAAAATTGGTTTGAAGAAGAATCCATTAACCATTAGTAGATCCATTACCGAACAGAAAAATAAGGCATATAAGTGACTTTAGCAGCGCAGAACGAAATCAAACCTGAAAGACTATAAAAATCTTAGACGAGAAGAAAAAAGGACGTTTAGAACGAAAAATAAAGAGCCATACAAAAACGCTCTAAACATGATTGTTGACCACCACTAGAAAAGCCCAGCGAAAATTCTACCAGAAGATAAACAGCTGCAAAAAAAATTCAGATCTAGAATAACAGCATATAAAAACATAGAGGGTACCATAATTAGCAACAAAGAACAGATACTAAACATGTGGGCGAATCATTTTGAACAACTGCTTAGCAATAGTCGTGAAGAATACCAAATACAAATTACTTTTGCCTGAAATGGATGAAAACATTCAAGAGCCGCCTTTTACCGAGGAAGAAATTAGAGAAGCCATTTCAAAACTAATAAATAACAAAGCCCCTGGTTTGGACAACCTTCCTGCCGAACTCTTTAAAAATGGTGGTAATACCCTTTTTAAACACATACATAAATTAGTAACCAAAATCTGGCAACGGAAGGAAACTACCGCAGTCTGGAAATTAGGAGTAATGCACTCTTTTCACAAGAAGGAAGATATGATCTTCTTCACGTGTTATCTCCGCGACGGAGGTTGGCAATCATTATGGCTATTCTGATCTTAGATGCTGCTGCTCTGAATAGTTCAATTGATGTGCATCCGTACCATTCCCTCAAGTTACGCAACCATGAGATTCTTCTTCTTCCTACACTTCTCTTGCCCTGGATTTTCCCTTGTATAATCAATTGAAGTAGGTTGTATCTCTCATTACGCATAACATGCCCCAGGTATTGCAGATTTCGTGTCTTGATGGTTTCCAATACTTCCATTCTTTTGTTGATTCTTCTCATGACTTCGTTGTTTGTCACATGCTCGGTCCATGATATCTTCAGGATTCTTCTATACACCCACATTTCAAATGCTTCCAACTTTTTAGCAGTCGACGCATTAAGTGTCCATGCTTCCATCCCATAAAGCAGAGTCAAGACAATATAACACCTTTCCAGCCTAACTCTCAAGTCCAATTTTAGTTCTCTTGCACAAAGTACCTTTCTCATTTTATTGAAGTTTGTACGTGCTTTCTCTATTCGAACTTTGATTTCTTTAAAGTAATCGTTTGTGTGATTAATTATTGTGCCAAGATAGTGGTAGTTTTGAACTTGTTCCAAAGCACTACCGTTAATTGTCAGGCTTTCACCATTATTTTGGGTTTTTGATATCCTCATAAATTTAGTTTTCTTGGTGATTATTGATAATAAATTTTTAGATTACAAAAAAGCGTTTGATCGTGTCCAACACCACAAGTTAATGCAGATTCTCAAGAAAGTTGATATAGACCAAAAAGACATAAGATGCATTGAAAACTTGTACTGGCATCAAACGGCACAGCTAAAAATAGACAATTCTATATCTAAGCCCATACATATAAGAAGAGGCGTTCGACAGGGATGTGTGCTTTCCCCTCTTTTATTTAACATTTATTCAGAAGCCATATTTCAAGAGTCTTTGGAGGATGCAGAGATGGGAATCAAGGTGAATGGAGTATTGATCAACAACATAAGATATGCTGATGATGGTGTCTTAATTTGTGACAACATAGTCGATCTTCAACAACTTGTCACTATAATCGGAGAATAAAGTGAGCGAATGGGACTAGAGATTAATACCAAAAAGACCAAATTCATGATCATCTCCAGAAACTTGGATGCATTTGAAAACTCCACCATAACACTGAATAGTAAATCCATAGAAAGAGTGAGTAAATTTAAATACCTGGGATCGTGGCTTTTTGAAGACTGGGCATCGGACAGGGAAGTAAAATGTCGCATTGAGCAAGCTCGACAAGCTTTCGTAAAATTCAAGAAGGTACTGACTTGTTCTGAGTTCGATCTTCAACTGAGACTAAGGTTTACTAAGTGCTACGTATGGTCAGTGCTGCTATATGGCGTAGAGGGCTGGACACTCAAAACGAGGGATATAAACAGATTGGAAGCTTTCGAAATGTGGCTTTATCGCCGTATCCTAAAAATACCATGGACAGCGAAAATCACAAATATAGATGTCCTTAAAAGAATAAACCAAGAACGCCAACTTTTCGAAACCATCAAGAAAAGGAAAACGGCGTATCTAGGTCACATCATGCGAAATGAAAAATACCAGTTCCTCCAACTTATAATCGAGGGTAAAATTGAAGGCAAGAGAGGAATGGGACGCAAGAAAATGTCCTGGCTCCGAAACATAAGGCAATGGACAGGGATTAACGACATACAATCTCTGATACATATTGCAAGAAATAGAGAGTTAATGGAAAATGTGATCGCTAACATCCATTAGTGGATTTGCATCTGAAGAAGAAGAAGAAGGTGATTATTGATAATCCATATTCTTCCCCATACTCAACTTTCTTGATCATTAGCTTTTGGAGGTCTTGGAGGTTGTCTGCTATTATGATAGTATCGTCCGTATTAGTATATATAGTATATATATATATAGTATATATATATATACTATATATACTATACTATATATATATATATATAATATATATATATATATATATATATAGTATAGTATAGTATAATATATAGTATTGGATTATATCTAATGTTGTTAATTGGTGTTCCATTGACCTTGATTCCTGCTGTTTCTCCCTCAAGAGCTCTTTTCATAATTTCTTCAAAGTATGCATTAAATAGTAGTGGTGACAATACACATCCCTGTTTCACTCCTCTTTTAACTTCAAACTCTTTTGATGTGTGTTCATTAATGCGTACATCATTAATACAGTAATGTGTATATACGCACATGCGAAGATATGATGGTGTGTGATAATTATAGAGGCATTACCCTACTTAACGTGGCATATAAAGTTTTGTTTAACATGTTGTACAGAAGATTAATCCTTTATGCTGAGCAAATAGTTGGGAACTATCAGTGCGGTTTCCGACCCAATAAATCAACAACGGATTAAATCTTCACAGTCAAGCAGATTCTTGAAAAAACGCTTGAGTTCGGAGTCGATACCCACCACATATTCGTGGATTTAAAAGCCGCATACGACTCAGTCAACAGACAAAAATTTTCACAGGCTATGGTGAAATTTCAAATGCCGCTTCATCTTGTTCAACTAATGGAACTTACCCTCATAGGAACAGAGAGTGTAGTTAGAATCCAAAATGACTTTTCAAGACCCTTCCATTGTAAAAATGGACTGGGACAGCGAGATGGATGTCGCATATGCATATGACATAGACATTATTGCTAGTCCACAGAATCTTTGATCGAAGAATTTCGATTATTAAGGGCGTCTGCACTGAGAATGGGATTAAAAATAAACAAACAAAAAAACCAAGTATATGTATTACACTAGATCAGGCAATCATCACTGGATCTGAAAGGTGTGGACACCTTCGTCTACCTGGGCTCGCTGCTGACCAAACGCAACAATTTCAGCGAAGCAATTAAAAGAAGAATAGTGCTTGCCAATATTGCTATTATGGCTTGAGGAAAAATATGGCCCCAAAACTACCGAGAAAAATTTAAGTTACCATATATAAAACACTAATAAGGCCAGAGTTAACATACGGGTCAGGAACGTGGTCTCTTACACAAAACAACCAAGAATTGTTTAAACGTTTCGAGAGAAAAAGAAAAAAAAAGGAAAATATATGGAGGAGTCCAAAAACAAGGATTGTGGCGTAGGCACTACAACTTTGGGTTATACAGAAGCTTTGGGAACCGGACGTTGTAAAATGTATTAAATTAGCACGCCTTTGATGGATAGGACATGTAATTAGACGAGATGAAGATGCAACGATCGGGAAAATTTTCGACCGAAGTGGACCAGTGGGAAGGCGAGCCAGAGGAAGACCAAAACTTAGGTATCAAGATAACATAGAGGATCTCTTACGGTATCACTCGATTGTCAGAAAAATTTGTATAGTCTCAAAATTCCAGATCAGGAGATTTACTATCGACGCCAGCTTTACCTCTTTAATTTTTCTTTTGTTGTTGGTAGTTTTTAGTGCCAAATATCTCTAACTAACTGCTTTATATATGTATGGACTGAAGGTACCTATCCAAAATTATGATTGCTATGCTACACAGATAGCTGCTATTAGCTCCTAAGAATATTAAAAAGATAGAAATAGTATTTCCAGTACGAGGCCTTTCTTTTATACTACCAGACCGTTAATTCGGTCTTTGCAAAAAAGAAATTATGAAGACTTCAGATAGGTATATTGAAATAATTGACAGGTAGAGGACAATAAGATGACTTGGCACTCAGGTAGATATATTTGTTTGATGTAAATATTACTTTAATTTTCAAGATAACATGAACAGTTTATATATGAATTTTGAAAGAACCATGCCCAACCTCTTTCCCACACTAGCAAATGGGCTTATATTGTTTGTGTACATAAATAAATAGTTTGCTTATGTAGCAAGTTTAATAAAAAAGAGATAGTCAATAAGATATGAAATCAATCATAGAATCTGAGTTTCTTGTCTCGTTAGGTTAGCTTGTTGGTTCTCCATTATTCATTACCACATAATCTAGATTCTGACTTGTCTCCACAATCTGATGACCTTTTTTATCACTTTTAGATGAGCCTTACAGAGAATTAAGTGCGTTATAGATAAGAAAATGACTTATAATTATAGATAGAAAATGATTATAGTTTTCGGTTTTAGTTTAAGCTTTCGGACATATATAATAGTCGACTTTAGAGTTAGAGTTAATTTTAATACTTATGAATGTTATGTAATTTTGCATCTTTTACACAATTAATACTTTAAATAAAATCTGAAAAAAAATCACTAAAAAAATTTGCCTTCTTTGAGGATGGTAGAGGTTGAGATGGTCCAAATTTGAAAGGGATGTAAGAAGGTGTAGGATATTTGGAACTTTAAGTAGATACTTAAAGTAGCCTAAACCTAAACCTAAACTAGCAGGAGAAGATAGTATTACCACAGATATGATATTAGAAGGAGGTAAGGAACTAATTGCAATTGTAACTAAGCGTGTGGACAGTTGTTTACATCAGGACAAAGTCCCAAAGAGCTGGAACAACTCTAAAGTAATCTTATTGCACAAGAAAGGTGATAGTCGAAAATTGGAAAACTACAGACCCATCAGCCTACTGTCACACCTGTTTAAAATACTCACCAAAGTCATTACTACTCGACTAACAAGGAAATTAGACGAATACCAACCATATGAACAGGCAGATTTTAGAAAAGGCAGTTTTCCTTGCATTTATAGACTACAAAAAAGCTTTCGGTACCATAGAACACACGGCCGTAATGAACGCAATGCAAAATTGTAGAACAGACAGCAGATATATTAACTTAATAAAAAAAACTATGAACCAAGCTACAGCTACATACTACCTAAATGAAAATAAACACACGAACCCTGTACCATTAAACAGGGGAGTGAAACAGGGAGATACTTTATCACCCAAACTGTTCACCTTAGTTTTGGAGGACGTTTTTAAAAACCTAAATTGGAAATATAAGGGAATAAACATCAATGGCCGCTACCTCAGTAATCTACGATTTACAGATGACATAATCCTGATAGCTACTGACCTACAAGAAATGCAAACCATGCTTCTAGAACTTCACACCGAATCTTCTAAAATAGGACTGAAAATGAATTTAAACAAAACAAAAGTCATGCACTCCGAAGACACCGTGACAATAATAAACGATAAAGTTATAGAAAAAGTTGAAGAATATATATACTGGGGACAAAAAATAATCCTAAATAGGGAAATTCAGACTGAAGAAATAAAAAGAAGAAGAAAGTTAGCTTGGGCAGCATTCGGTAAACTGAACTATATACTCAGAAATCAACAAATTCAATTACACCTTAGATCTAAAGTTTTTGATGCATGCATTATTCCGATATTAACTTATGCGGCACAAACATGGACAATCACAAAAAAGAACATGAATATACTTAGAGTCACTCAACACGCGATGGAAAGAGCAATGCTAGGTATATCACTTAAGGACAAGAAAACAAACACATGGATAAGACAGAAAACCAAAGTCACCGATGTGGTGCAAAAAGCATTAAAGCTGAAATGGGAATACGCTGGACATGTAGCTAGGAGCGATCTAAACAAATGGCACAGATCAATTTTAACCTGGAGACCATACCAACACAAAAGACCCAGAGGCAGATCTCCTATGAGATGGACAGATGATCTGAAAAGGACTGCCGGGAAAAATTGGCTACAAGTAGCGTACAATAAAAAACAATGGAAAGGAAGACTTGAAGAGGTTTATGTTCAGATGTGGACGTGAATGGCTAGACGAAGAAGAAGAAGAAGAAGAAGTAGATACTTGTCTCATTTACTTACACTATAATCGTAACTTGATTAATCTGTTATTACAAATAAGACCAAAGAATGAAGAATCGCTCAACTTTTTAGTCTCCAAATATGAAACTTTATGTTCAATCACGATAGTTTATATCTTTTTTTGATTTTCGAAAAAAGAACAGTTTTTAGAGATTGATACATGTTTATCAGTTTTATAGTGTATGCAATACATTTTTTTCATGATATGTACGTGCACTTGTTTTAAATTCTACACATCGTATGCAGTATTCCTATGTACGTTTACATTTTCTAGAATTGTGTCTAAATTTAAGGCATTTATAACATTGGGTAACCTTACAACATTTCAACTTAAAAATATTCATAATTAATAAATGTAATGATAAAATTACGTGTAGAGATATATTCTGTATTGTTATTGTTTTCTGTTTTCTTTTTATTCTTTTAATTTAATAATTTGTAAACTAGAGCTTAAATATTTTTTTAAATACTTAATGTTATATTTGGTATCAACATCACGTATCAATCAGCCCTTTGGTTTCCAAGAGGTTATTGAGAATGTACGCCTTTAAATTACCGTCCTTTAGATGACTATTATTCACTAAATTATTTGCATCTAAAATAGATTTAAGGATTACTTGAAAACGGTTTTGAATTTCCTTGATACTGTTAGTCTTTAATTTTTGATGAATCTCCCACAACAATCGGGTGTAATCGGCGTATATTCTGAGCATTGTTCTTTGCAACATAAACACAACAATTTTGGAAGTCGTCATTATTATAGTTTATTTTTATGAACGAGAGCGTAATTAGCATAATTTTAACTGGTACCTCCGACCACTCCATGGGCGTGCTCAAGATTAATTGAAAAATTACTTTGAATAATTGTAAAAAATAAATGAATTATTTCAGTGTTATAAAGTGTTATGTGTATGTAAACAAAAGTGACCTCTTTTATCACACACTATATTAGAACTGACTGGCCTACATTAAAAAGGGTTTTAAAAAATTCACATTTTTTTTAATTTTTAAAAATTACAAAAGAGAAAAAGAGTTTTTAAAACCGTCTAAGGTATGTTAAATAGATGAATAAAAATATTAATATAAAACTTACAGCTACTTGTTACAAATCCAAATCAGATTCAGAAGATGAACTTTCAGAACCAAGATTTATAATAACTGGCTCGATCATTTTATCAGTAATATTGTCCAGCTTCCACATTTTTTCCTCTTCTTTAATAGTGTGATTTACTGCCTTTTCCCAGTTTTCAGGTTTTACATTATTTACGGCCTCCAAAAACAACTGTTTAACATCATGAATTTTAAAAGTGGTATTTTTTCTTGAAACTTCACTCTTTATCTGTGCCCATACCAGTTCAATCGGGTTTAATTCACAATGATATGGTGGGGATCTAAGTACTGTCATTCCACGATTTTTGGCAATTTCATCAATTTCGTATTTTTTAAATTTTTCTTTATGAAGGGCACACAACGAATAAAGTTCCTTTCTTATAGATCCGGGATGGTACGTAATATTTTTTGAACTCAGCCAATTCTGCAAGTCTTTTTTTAACCACTTGGTTGTGGGCAGTCCTTCTATAAATCTGAGTTGATTCAAAAGTTAATAAACCACCTTCAACAAAACCGTCTGAACTGCCTATATGTGAAATGTGTACTATTATCAGCCTGCGTCCCTTTCCTGATGGTGGGTTTAAACCAGTAGATAAGTTATTTACAAAAGCGTGCCTTTGACTTGTAACAGTTTCATCCTGCCAAAATTTATTTGGTGTATGACCCTCGTTGATCCATGTTTCATCAAGATAAAATATTTTTCTTTTTTGGTTTCTCATTTCCTTTATGGTTCTTAGAAAATGTCTTCTCCATATGACAATATCGCTTCTTTCTAATAAAATAGACTTTCTGGGATTCTTTTTCCAGCGGAAGCCTATTTCTTTTAAAAGTTTCCATAACGTACTTCGACTCATTTCTGGGTAATCCTTATCATCTCGAACTGAGACAAGAACTTTATCCAATGTTGGAAATTCTTGTCTAAAGAAGAATTCATGCACTTTCCGTCGAAGTCCTTCTTTAAAATGATATTCTATTTGAAATTTTGGTTTCCCTGGAGCATTACGTGGCATTTGAAAACTACCACATTTCTCTTCTTTAATAACTCTGTAAATCGTAGATTTCCCAACACCAAGTGTACTGCTAACTAACTCAACGGTCTCATCAACACTTTCACATAAACGTTTGTCTGTAAATGATTTAAAACAATTAAATATTAATGTTTTTTCATTAACTGTTAAAGGACCAATTTTTCGGCGTTTACACGGCACTTCCAAATTTTCCATAACACTAGTATACACAATAAACTGCACCTTGCAACTGAAGTACCTACTTTTAGTGAACTGTTAAGAATTTTGAATACGCCACTTGGACCTTCCTACAAAATGGAAAAACCCACTATCACATTTTCTGTGGAATAAGTTTAGAAGGTAATTATCTAGTCAATTACTGTCGTAGATTCCTGGAATTAAAGAATTAAATGTTTGATTGTTGAAACCCTTACTTCGTGGAATGCACTCATTTCAGATAAAATAAAACGTTTTATTTTATCTAAAGAATTAAACTTTATTTTGCAAATAGGTAGGTACTTATTAAACTTTTATTGGTTATATATAACCAATAAAATAAACATCTTACATTTCTTGCAAATTCATTAGTACCTGTTAACCTCCATCACTCCGACACTGGCAACCTTATTTAGGGATTAGTAACCCTCACAACTATTGTATTCTATTCTGCTCCAACCTTTATACCTGGTGGTCATACTCAATTTAAAATTGTTTTCCTATATACTTCTGTAAACTTGTTGACAAATATCTGTTTTTCATTGAGTCACCCGTATCAACAGTTTAGGGATTTGCATACATAATTTATTGTTTTATTACTCTCTCATACATAAAAATACACTATAGAATTAATATTAAAAAGTTTTACTTTCCTTGTAGCAGGCATATTGGTGGTGTTAATTCATGTTCCCATATATTGATCGCTAACACACTAACAACTTAAGAAGTATTTAGTTCTCCCATTTTGGTCTTATTGATATTCTCCGCCAACGAAGAGAATATTTTCACTTTTTTTTACTATTTAGTACAATATGTAAATATTTTTACACACGACGAAATTTAAATGTTTAAATTATAACAAAAACTGGGAGCTTAATGACTCTATCCATAAACACGTCTTAACGATATCAATGAATCGCTTTGACTGAAAATACAGTATTCATGTTATAGAAAAAAATATTCAGAAAATATACCGTAATCACTGGTGTGCGAGATAATATTTTAGATCTTAGTGTAAATATTGCCCTGATTTTTTTCAAAGAATTTTACAAAACCAAAGTAAGTCGACGACATTTTTTACTAGAAAAATGCTAGCCAAGCAGCTTTGTGAAGACTTAGAGTTACAAAGCAAACAAATCACACTAACACAACATGAACTAACTACGTTTAACACCACAAAAATAACAACAACAAAAACAACAATACAATACTCAGAAAAATATTGTAAAAAACAATTCTGATCAGTGCAAATATAAAAATAATCGTATGGTCAAATAAATACAAGTTAACAAATAATCTCTAAGATTAGTAATAAAATAATATATAAATGATCATGAAGGTCAATATTTTTTTTATTTTAAATTAAAGTGTCTCGGTAACTATGGGCCATTGACACTGGTACAAAATTGATTACAATATGTTTATGTTTACATACATATACAATCTGTTTATATACAAGTTAGGATACATTAACAACATCTAATATAATTACACTAAGTAGTAAAGGTGACAAAATCTTTTAGGAAACGAATTATGGCACTGTACATGTTTGTAGAACCAAGTAGATCACTTAAATTATTTTAAAGTTATAGTCTCTGTGAGGTTTGTAGTGTGACACATTATAGTAATATGTGCTGGACTGTTAAGGACTCATTACAATGTTCACAGCGACGATGGTTTCCAGAAGACATCAGATATCCATGAGTAAGACGAGTGTGACCTATTCAGAGCCTTCTGATAATGATATTGTCTTTTCTGCTCATTTGAGGAATGGTGATGGAGGTAACAGTTGGTTGAATTGTGCGTAGTTTTGTATTTTGCATGTTCCAGTGTGTTTGCCAAGTGCTTAGTACGTTGTTCTTGATACTGTCCTTTAGGTCTTGATGAAGTTGTATGTTTTCCATATTTTCTAAGGAGCAGGCCAGTTTTGCTGCATGATCAGCGTTCGCATTTCAATTGATAGGTGAGCTAGAGTTTTTAAGATATTGATTCTATTTAGGCAGTTTGTTTTTGTATTCTGTATCTGATCTCTCTATGTAAGTCTTTTGTCGAATATTACTCCTAGTAATTTGTATTTATCAACTACTTCAAGAGGAGATCCATTTAGGTGAAGTAGAGGAGGGTCAGTGTGATGTCTTCTAGAGAAGTTTATGACTTTAGATTTTCTAGATGGAAATTTGACTCCAATTTCAATGGACCAGTTATGAAGATTGTTAAAAGTGTTTTGGAGTAAAGAGCATGTGATCCTTGTAACTTTACCTTGGCAATAAAGAACAAGATCATCTGCGTATATTGAGTATTTTATTGGAGGAAGAACTGGAGGAGAAAGGAAGAAGACTTCTGCATTTTCGGGATATGACTTGATATTAAGATGGGTAATGATTGCTATCATATAAGCTATCTAGTGTTTGCCACTGAAGCAGAGGAGCGGTTCCAGGATCGCAAAAACTTAGGTCTATTCAAGAGGAGGTTCCAGACTGGATGTGGAAATATGTGGAGCTTCCAGTATTCAAGAGGTTGATGTTAGAGTTACTTATAATATCTTCGATATGTTTACCTCTCCCAAAGGTGCGCTGGGAGCCCCATGTTGTGCTATGAGCGTTAAAGTCCCCAACTAAGATGAAAGGGTTTGGCAGTTGTTTTATGAGGTCGCTTAGTTCTGAGCTGAATAAGTTGTAGTTTGGAGGAATGTATATAGAACAAATAACTATCTTGTTGGGACACCATGCGGTTATCGCAATCGCTTTTAGGCTTGTGTGTAAGTCAAACTTTTGATGGAAGATATCGTTGGAAACAAAAATAGATGGCCGCCACTTGCTCGTAGGTGCGTAGGTCTGAGGAAGTTGTAGCTAGTGTAGTTTTTTAGGTAGGGGTTGTGATCTTTGGTGAAATTGGTTTCTTGAAGACAGATAAACTTGGGCGAGCAGTCCGATATGAGTTTTTGTAAATATTCTAGTCTGGGTAAAAGCCACCGCAGTTCCATTGAATTAGTCTTAGCATGGTGTTAGTATTAATAGGAGCTGAATTGGGAGGATTGGGATGGTTGTGAGCTGTCAAAATTGTAGTTATCTTCATTAGAATCGGCGGAAAGACTTGGACTGGGCGTACTTTCAGGTTCTTCTGGATCAGTGCCTAAGGCCTTTATTAGCTTTTTGGTTAGACGGGTTAGCCTGTTTTTGATAGATCTCTCCTGACAAGTTGGGTATAATGCTTGAATGTTAGAAATTAGTCCTGAAACATTTTTGTAAACTTAAGAGCTTCAGCGTAGGGGTGACTACAGCCGAAAGTGTTTTCGACAAAGGCTATCAAGTTTTCTGGAGGAATAACAAGTGATTCTAGGTTTGCTTAAAAGCTTCTTTGATAGCGTCTTTTGTTAAATCGGAAAGGTAACGTTCTGACGGTGAACTTGTTCTGGGTTTCTTTTTTGGTTTTTTAATGTCTTTATTAGGGGGAGACATGAATAGTTGTCCTCGGACGGATTTGCGACCGAGATGTTATCGGGAATATCAGTTTGCTTACTTGTACTCTCGATTTCGGAGTGGCCACGTTTATGTGTGGGCGTGTTAGTCATTATGTAATTGTTTTGTTGTGATGCAGACATATGTGGTAATGTTGTGGGTTGTATAGAAGACTGTGGTGGTGAGGGATCTGTTATCTGGGTTGATGTTAACGGCTGAGGCTGGGATGCTATATAATTGGGTGGAGGATTGGATCAATTTGAGCCAATATGCCCTGACTTCTTGCATATGGTAGCATTCCATTTTGTCTGTGGACAAAAATATTCTGTTTTCATTACCTTCGAATGGGATAACTAATCAAGTTTGCAGATTAAAATTGTCATCACAGGTAAAAACCTACACTTGCCTTCTAAAGCTCATGATGTGTGAATATTCATTGCAGGGATACCTGCTCTTAAAAATGAGACAAGGGGGGGCAGTTGGAGCCCAAGTTCTTTTATAGCATTTTCTGCAAGGTCGTGTGGTATACATGGGGATATATTGGATATTATTATTCTTTTTGTGGGGGTGACTAGCCTGCGAACATTCATCACAGAGTTTCCTATTGTCAAAATCGATGAGATTTTAGAAGTTTGTCGACGAGTTCTGAGTTAGTTAAATATATACAAATTCTGTTATTGGATATTCTGGATGCGAATAGGATTTGGTTGGGACCAATAGCGTCACCTAATGTCTTGACGTAATCGAACAATTTTAGATTTTCATCGGCATGCAATACTATGGCTTGATCCTCTTTGGAAAAGTTGATCTAGAAGTTGATTTGTTACAGTTGCGTTATGAGGAGTTATGTGGTAGTGCATATAAGGAAGTTGAGGTAGAATTATGCTGAATATTTTGTGACCTCTTGAAAAGTTGTGAACTGTGAGGATCTGATGTGAGAACTTTATTTATTATTGGTACCCTTGTACATAAAGGTAGACGAAAATTTAATTATTTGTTAAATTTAGCTAGGTTTTATGTATTTTCTTCCAAAAATACATATTAGGTAGGCCTACGCCACTGGAAACTGGCCCAGTTTTAAGAAATTATTAATTTGCTAATTAACTAATCGCTCCAAAAAAAACAAACATGCAATTAGGCTTATCAATACATATGGTAAAGTCTGGTCTTATTAGTATTTAAAAGTAGTTTAAGGTTTCACAAAAAGCACTAAAACTCGGAGCAAAACACTGCTACGATGTTACCTCATTTAAGTACACACTCGGAATCCAGGTACAATAATTGAAAGAACACTAAACTGCTTATTATTATTATTATTTTTTCTGCGTTTATTTCGTAAGCGGCCCTTTTAATGTTAAGTAGATCTTTATTTATTACTAATTATTACTTCCTTGCAAATGCAGTAAAATGATTAAAACCTTAACAAAACCGTATATAAAATTTAAGATAAACAAAAACGTTTACATTCTTTTTGACAGGTAAGACAAAAATTAATCTCCGTTTGTATGTTTCAATACAATCCTGGCGAATTTTCGAAGCTAACTCAATGCATCGGAAATAGAAAATATCTGGATTGGCATGAAGCGCCGAGAACAGCCGAACAACGACCTTAATTTGTTATTGGGCGACACGACGTTCCGACCTAAACCCCTAAAAGAACCGGAGAAAAAATCCCACCAGAAAAAACCGGATTTTAGACTAAAAATAATTTTCAGATAAAATCTGTATTTTACACAGATTTTCAACTCGGTACGAAAAATTTGAGTAATTTTATTTATTCCACCGGGCTCACTGACGATGTTAGACAGTATCAGTAAGAATTAAATATAATATGCCTTGTCGACTTTATATATTATATATTTACTAAGGGGATAAGCAATAAAAAATAGAAAGTAGATCGCTTAAAATATCAATGCAAAAAGCACATAACTAATTTTTGTAAATAAAAGAGAATACGATTCGTACGAATTAAAAAGCTAAAAATATATCCGATATAAATATCATCTTAAGAATTATTGCATAATGAAAACATAAATTTTGTTTTCGTTGTGTCCTTAAATTATGATGAAACAGATGGAATGCAAAAATAGGAATCAGAGAAATAATGTGAGATAAAAGCCATAAATAAAGAGGAAAGAACCAACCTAATAAGGTGCAGATCGAAATTCGCGATGCAGCAGAGGCTTTAGAACCCCCAAGATAAAAGTTGAATGGGATCTTTCAGAAGAAAGAAGCTAGAAGGATTATAATGATCGTGGTAACAGCACTGGATGACAATTAACAGATATGAACAGTTTTAAAAAAGGAGAATGGAGTTAAAGTAATTAATCTCTATGAAATGGAACCACACTCCAAATTAAGACTTCTTCTTCTTCTTTACGTACCATCTCCGCGACGGAGGTTGTCGTAATCAATCATCATGGCTATTGTTACGTAAAAATTAGTCATATTAAAAAAAACCTGTAAACATGTTGTTTATTTACTCATATGTTGTAGATTCGACGGGACCCTTCGATCTGCTGGCAGAATCATACCTGAAACGGTCGTTCGAAGCTTCCAGAAACCCGTCGAATGATGACCCAGCCAATTTACTTTCTGGTATAATCGGAAGAATTCTCCAGACCCTTCTAGATAACGGTGTTTGGATATAAATACAGGATTTTTATTGTGGCCAGTTAGTAAGAAGATAAATTCGCGCTCGCGTATTTAAATGTACGGTTGTAATAAAGTATTGTAAAATAAATTAGTACAAATAAAGACTTTAATAAAGTTGTGAGTGTTATAAATAGAACCTTTAGTAAATTAAATTAAAAACAATAAATTAGAATTAATAAGAATAGTTCACTATTCTGATCTCAGATGCTGCAGCTTTGAATAGTTCGATTGATGTGCATACGCATCATTCCCTCAAGTTACGCAAGCATGAGATTCTTCTCTATCTTACACTTTTCTTGCACTGGATTTTCCCTCGTATAATTAATTAAACTATGTTGTATCTTTAATTACACATAATATGCTCCAAGTATTGCAGCTTTTGTATCTTAATGGTTTCCAATAATCCTTTTTTTGACTCTTTTCATCACTTGGTTGTTTGTTACATGGTCGGTTCATAATACCTTCAGGATTCTTCTATACACCTACAGTTTAAATGCTTCTAACTTTCACTGACTAATAGTCAACGCATTAAGTGTCCATGCTTTTATCCGGTAAAGCAGTGTCGAAAAAATATACCACCTTGCCAGCCTACCTCTCAAGTCTAATTTCAGTTCACTTGCACAAAGTACGTTTCTAATTTTATTGAAGTTTGTTTGTGCTTTCTCTATTCAAACTTTAATTTCTTTATCGTTTTCGAGTAATCGTTTGTGTGATTAATTATTGTGTCAAGATAATAGCAGTTTTAAACTTGTTACAAAGTTTTACCGTTAAATGTCATGCTTTCATCATTATTTTGGGTTTTTGATATCCTTAGAAATTTAGTTTTCTTGATAATCCATTTTCTTCTTTATACTCAACTATCTTGTTCATTAGCTTCTGGAGGTCTTGGAGGTTGTCTATTATTATAATTGTCTCGTCCGCATATCTAATGTTGTTAATTGACCTTTATTCCTGCTGTTTTTTCCTAAAGAGCTCTTTTCATAATTTCTTCAGAGTATAAATTGAATAGCAGTGTTTACAATATACACCTCTATTGCACTCTTCTTTTAATTTCGAACTCTTCTTATGTATGCTCAATAATGTGTATGTATGCCTGCTGTTTTTATTATAGATTTGTTGTAATTCAAAGGTCATTGTATTGTATTGTTTCCCTGTCATCGAAAGATATGTCTTGTAGGTTTCCTCTTTCGTCATTGAAAAGCTCCTATTTTTCAATTTTTATGTAAAAGAGTTGTGTTGTAATTTTTTTTGCAAATCTGCTATTTCTTTATCCTTTTTATGCAAGTTGAATAAGTCGTATTTGTTGTGAAGATCTTCCATCTCTTATATATTTTTCCTCATAGTAAGTTTGTTTTGCCTCTCTTTTTCTGATTTCATTGTTAATAATTTTGTAATTGTGACTGTCTTTGTTCTTATATTGCCTTCTTTGGTCCATCCTGCCGAGTATTTGCTGGGTCATCCAATTGTCTCTCTTTCTTATCGGTTCTTTTAATATCTCTTTGCAGGAGGCAGTTTAGTTAGTTTATCTCCTAGGTGTAAGTATCTAATTAAAATCGAACTTAACCTCCACTAAACTATGCCTCAAACCTTGCCGGTTTTACGGCGATGTTTTCCAGCTTCTCACGTCTAGGATATTATGCGCATCAGCTGTCACTTCATCCTTTTAACTTTTTCGTGACCTTTCTATTAGTGTTGTGCCCTGCATTTTAATATGTAGGGCTATTTTCTGTAATATTTTGGCTTCCATTCTCACTACATGACTAACTCTTTGAAGTCTCTTAAGTTTAACCAATTATGCGCTAGGTGTCTCTTTGAATAGTTGGTAGAGTTCACGGTTGTACATGGATCTCCATACTTCGTTATCGTTTATAAGTGCAAATACTTTTCTCTTAAAATTTAAAGACTCTGATTTTCATCTCCATTGTGTCATTATGGAGCGAAACACACCGGCGAGTGAAAAACCTTCTGCAACTTCCAGATATGTAAAACTTTTTACCATTTAAATATCGTCCCATAATTTAAGTGTGTGTTGCTTTAAACTTAGCTATGTTGCTCATATTAGTTTTTTGTCTTTTGAATATTTATTTCTACTCAGTTCTTTGTTGCCATTATTCTTAATTGTAAGTGTAAGTATATTTCTGCCGCCACTTTTGTTTTGCGAGACATAATGCTGATTTTATCGGTATAGGCGTTATGCTTGTAGACATTTCGTAGTTCAAAGTTACATCTACGCGTCCATATTCAATTTTCACAAAACGCTCCGAATTTTTCTTATAGTACTTTTCTTTTAAAAATCAATAGAGAAGGTTCCTTTCTTGTAAATAGCGTCCATGCCTCTGATCCATATCTGAGAACGGGGACTATCAGTGTTCTCTACAATCTTATATGAGTTTTTTTTTGACAGACTTATTTCCCTTGTTTTCCGTTGTATGCGTTTCTTCTCTCTCCCTAAGTTTTTCTTTGTACATATTAAACTTTGATGGTATACAAGGCAACTATCGAACACAGTCATTAATTAAATCTTGCCCAAGTACTTTCGATCAATAGATCATCTTTAGGGGCATTTCGTCAGTTGTGGCCTATCCGGCATGAGTAGAATGTCATACATGTAAATTTGAACATAACAATACAATACACAAAGAAAAACAAACACTTTAAAATTTTTAAAAAGGAGAAGCTACATGTTATATAGAAGCCGGAGACAAAATGTTTCTCCATTCTTTGGCAAAAGGTGATATCAGGCCATCAGTCCCTCAAATGGCTGAAGAATCTTAAAAACCCGTCAGGTCAGATAGCCAGATGGAGTTTAGTACGATTTCGAAGTAATATATAGAAAGGAAGTCCTCAACAAGGTAGCAGATGCTTTGTCAGGACAACCACAAGGAAACTAGAACGAAGAATCAAAGTTGGAATTATTAGCATCAGAGCTAGAATCATGCACTTGGTACGATAATTTATATAGGAATATACTCCAGAACCCAGACGATTTCCCGGATTTACAAATATCAAACGGAAAATTATATAAACACGTTTGGACAGAGACCAACCCGGACAGAGAGATTTCCGTATTAAGGATCGTACTCTGTCCTTAGACAGACATAGAATACATTTTATTTTTAATTATTTTATATACGTTAAATTAATAGATTTATTATTATTTCAACCTGTGCTTTAAAGGGCTACCTGTCGCATTGTGAGCAAAAAATCGCAGGTCTACATTTTACTCACAAGTGTACATAGATTTAATGCTTTCAGATGATGTCTATATTTATGTTAAATACCTGCTGTTATTTTTAAGATTTTTATCCTAACTTAATTAATTGCACTTGTTTAGCTCACGGCGTCAATATAATTGCAAAAGAAATAAAGAAGAAATATGTTTTCGTTGGTAAATTATTTTGTAAATTTAATATTGATAATGTTATAATTAACAAAATTTTCGTAAAGGCTGCGTTGAGGGTACAGATATAAAAAGAAAAACTTCCGCTTTGCTATTATATAAAACAATAATTATCACAAAGTAAGGAACATTCCTCGATGCAGTTTTATTACTTTGAATTCTGCAATGAAATAGAATTAGTAATGTCAGAATTTAATGATGAAATTTTCGGAGGCATTTAAGAAGAAAAAAAAATAACAAATCCGAAATTGAAGCAGTAACTCACATATCAATAACAATTTTATAACTGGTTACCCTAATTACCGGACTAGAAAGACAAGAGGTACATTTATATGAGTCCATCGATTTGCATGAAAATTTGAGATTGAGTATATTTTACCCTGTGCTGTTAATAAAGAAAAACTGACGAATCGTAAAACTATTTCTCTGATAATGAGTTGTCCAAATGCTTGTTCCTTGTAGCCTACACTATCTAATCTTAGAGTCCCCTAGGTAATCAGCAATCTTACAACAAATAGTTGCGAGCCTATCGTCTTTAATGATCTCCCGCAAATGCACGTATCGCTCAAATGATGCAATCCTCTTCTCCTCTCGATAAACTGAATCTCTCGTTCTGGCCTGAACAGTGACTCTTGGAATATAATGGAAAAATATAGCTTACAATATTTTACTAGATCAGCTTCTATCACATACACTTACTCCATGAAAACTCACAAACATTCACTTCTACTGCTTACTATCTCTAGGGAACCAACAGAGAACGACTGTTTGCCTTGCACCCTTGAAAAAACAACTGATTATCTTTTCTCCCTCAAAAATCTTGCTAAACTCCCATTCCACATACCTATCCCACTTCTTTTAATCTCCTTCAATCAAAGTTCGTCAAACTTATCCTCATCTACCATTTATATAACAAACAACAATTTTACCTACAATTATAAATTTTCTAAAAACTATTAACATGCTAATCGGTTTCTACAAATCCTTAAGAACTAACGGAGAATTATGTTTTCTAAATATTTCTATTCTATTGTCTTATTCACTGTATATCGACGTACAAATCCATTTGGAAAACCCGCTCACATTGTTCACGATTTCACTAAGCTCACTCACGTCACTCAAATATATTTGACAAAGAAAATAATTTATGCATATCCTTAAATTTTATTTACTATAGACAATCCAGGATAATAGACTTTCATTTCTTCGAAATATCTTTTATTTTGTACTTTGAAATATAAAGCAGACCAATATTATTTTAATCTTACATATCATAACAATATACTGGAATAATAATAGATATACAAGAAATTAGCATAGTAATACTATGATGTTTAATTAATAAACTTACTTAAATAGTGGTTAAAGAAACAATTTATAAATTATATACTAGCGAATATTATTAAAAAATAATTATATTGAGGGTATTTTTGAAAATTTAGCATAGGATTAAGTTTAAAAATTTCTGGACGTTTCTCCAATACATACTATATTACAATTATTAAATTGTAATTTAATTTAAGAAACGTCCAGAAATTTGTCCGGTAGATTAACATCTCACAAGAGTAATATTAATATGAATAAAGTACAAGCCTGTGCATTAAGTGAACATTGTATTACAATGGGCCATACGCCTAACTATGATCAAACAGAAATATTGAGAAGGAAAGAAATTACAACAAAAGACTGTTTCTAGAAATGTGTTTAATTAAAACTACACAAAACACCTTAAACAAAAGAGAAGACATTGAAAATCTTAGTGCTATATACAGTAATCTTCTTTTAAATAAAAGAATAACAATATAAAAGTTCTTAAAAGTTACGCATATTAAAGGGATTATTCCAAGTTCAAATGAGATAAAATTTATTTTTATTTGTGTTTTTTCTTTCTTAATTACTTAGTAACATAAACTCTGTTGCTTGTTTAATAACTGTAATATTATATCAAAATTTGCAATGAAGGTTTGCATAAACATAGACACTTCCTCTGTCAAACTCACCTAAAATAAATATAAAAAATAGAAGAGACATGGAAACCTTAGTAATAAGTTTTGACAGAACGAAAAAGTAAATCAAATTTAATGTCATTATGTTAATTAATTTTGCTAATTTTAAAACACAATCCTCACAAGGGTAAGCCTATTGAAGATATAATAACTTCATTTTTCTAATGTAATTTTTTATGTTAATTTTTAGTACGTTTTGAAAAAGAGTACAATAAACTCGAAAGCTTAACAAACCTAAAAGAGTTTTACTTAAAGGCCAATATTGACTACTAAACCCAAGATATCCGTATATATTACTCACATAGTCACTAAAGCCCTTTCTAAGAAAAGAATAAAAGAATATATATATATATATATATATATATATATATATATATATATTATATATATATATATATATATATATATATATATATATTGTTATGCTATGTAAAATTGAAAATAATATTGGTTTGCTTAATATATTTTAAAGTACAAAATATAATAATTCAAATAATTCGACTAATAAACTATAAAAGATATTTCGAAGAAATGAAAGTCCATTATCCTGGATTACCTGTAGTAAACAAAATTTTAAAGATATGCATAAATTATTTTCTTTGTAAAATATATTCGAGTGACGTGAGTGAAATTAGTGAAACCATGAACAATGCGAGCGGGTTTTCCAAATGGACTTGTACAGTGAATAAGACAATAGAATAGAATATTTAGAAAATATATTTCTCCGTTAGTTCTTAAGAATTTGTAGAAACCGATTAGCATGTTAATAGTTTTTAGAAAATTTATAATTGTAGGTAAAATTGTTGTTTGTTATCTGAATGAAGAGATGGGGATACGTATGACGAGCTTTGATTGGAGGAGATTGAAAAAAATGGGATGGTTTGTAAGAATGAGAGTTTAGCTAGATTTTTGAGGGAAAAAAGATAATCAGTTGTTTTCCAAGGGTGCAAAGCGAACAGTCGTTGTTCTCTGGTGGTTCCCCAAAGGTAGGGAGCAGTATAAGTGAATATATATATATATATATATATATATATATATATATATATATATATATATATATATATATATATATATATATATATATATATATATGTATATATATATATATAGACAAGGTAGTCCAAAGTTTTTTGACTAGTTTGGAAAAAATATGTAAATACTTTTTTCTTTTTGGGTGTGGTAGTCAATAAAAAATAGAGCTTTGCTAAGGCGTACTATTTATTCTGAATTCCGAGCTTTCGGTGGTTATTTGCCACCTTTATCAAGGTCTACAATGAAAATTACTGTGTTATAACATTAGGCTGATGTAATATAAAAGTTATAAAAACTTACCAGAAAGTAAGATTCATAGCATATAAAACACAACGTTAATAACATAATGTGACCTGAATTGTTGAAGGCATTAAAAATTTTAAAAACTTTAAAATACTTAAAAATTAAAGAACATGTTACAAAGTTTAAAAAGTAAAAAATAAGACGACATGTTTGACAAAAAACAGTCGTCTTCGCAGGTTTGAATTCAGTCACATCTCACGAACAGAAAGAGGTAGTAGGAGGAACTATTGTTGTTTAAATAGTTCGATGTAACTACAAAAAACAAACTTTCAAACTGATGTCTAACAAAATGCCGTTTGTGATTTTAGGTACTACCAACCATGTTACCAACTTAGAATTGAGAGGGAAATTTAAAAAAAGGTTTTATTATGTCAAAAAATAAAAAGAAAATAGTATTTAGTAAATAGGTTTAGAAAAAACAAACAAACAAAACAAAATGAACATCTGAATAATAACTGAAGTTAATCATGATAGTTTTAGCAATTAATAATGGAATTTACGAAACATGAAGCACTCTGAGATGCAGAAAACCCTAGTCAAAAGTCAAAATAAAATTGTAAATTTTGCTAAGATTCTGGATCTCAGATCTTTTATTCAGATTGTTGTTATCACTCTTGCTGATATGTACCATTTCTAAGAATGTTCTCTTAAATTTATTTTTCTCTCTGGCTAATATTTTAACATTGTTGAAATCTATCTTATGGTCTAAATCGATAGTGTGTTCTGCCAAAGCACAAGTGGGTTTATTAAGTCTACAGTCACTCTTATGAGAAATGATACGACTAGACAGATTTCTTCCAGTTTCACCAATGTACGTGGATGGACATTCAGTACATTGAATGCAATAAACAACATCTCTTGACTCTAAAGTAGTTAGGGGTTGTTTTATTTTGCTATATAGCTGACGTATGGTTTTGATGTTCTTGTTAGCTATTTTGATGTTCTTAAATTCTTTGAAAATTTTAGTAAGTTCTACGGTTAGTTTTGGAATATACGGAAGGGCATAAAAATACACACTTGTTTGAGAAGAATTGTTTTGTGCTGAGGGCACTGATTGAGAATTAGTGAGAATGTTATTTCTGTTAACAAATGGAACATTAAAAATTAATTTATTAATCAGTCTTAGAGGATATGAATTTTCAACAAAAATATTCCGTAAGAGGTTTAGATCATGTTGGAGATGATCTGGATGTGATAACCTTTTGACACGTTCTTTCATTGCTAGGACTAGGTTGGTTTTCATTCTAGGAGGGTGATGGGAATGGTAGCTTATGAATCTATTGCTACATATAGGTTTTCTATACCATTGTGTTTTCACAACATTATCCTCACATCTATGCAAACGCATGTCAAGGAAGGGCAAAGATCCCTCCCGCTCTTCCTCGCACGTGAATTGCAAGTGTGGGTTTTGTTGGTTGAAAACATTTAAAGTAAATTGTATGGAGTCTGCTGGTAGTGCCAAGATTAAGTCATCCACGTATCTTTTTATAAAAGGTATTTCAAAATTGATTTGTTGCAAACAATCTTTAATCAAATCGTCTAAGACATAATTACAAAGAATTGGTGAAATGGTGGACCCCATTGGAGTACCAAAGACTTGTTTGTAGTAACAGTCATTAAAAATAAAAACATTAGAGTCAAAAACAAAAGAAATGAGTTTTTTGATATTAGATAAGTTAAGAGTTGTGTGCATTGATATGTCATCCCAGTGCTTCTCAACACTAACCAAAATTGTTTGTAAAGGTAAATTAGTAAACAAAGACACTACATCAAAACTAACGAGCTTATAATTGATAGGTAATTTTAAGTTATTAATAAAAGAACTGAAACTGAAAGAGTCCTGAATGCAGAAATCATTGTTACTGTAGGTTTCTGTGAGAATATTGGTTAAAAAACTTGCTATGGGGCCATTAGGTGTACCTATTGAGGAAACTATTGGTCTCATAGACAAAGTAGGTTTATGAATTTTTGGAAGTGCATAAAATCTAGGAGCAATTGAATTATAAATTTTCAAAGTTTTCCCAACTGATTGATCTATTTGATTCTCCTTTACCAAATCAGAAACTAGTTTATTAGCCTTTTGTTGCAGAGTACACACAGGATTGTTGTTTAACTTTTTATAATATTTAGTGTCTGTTAATAAGTCTTCACATTTTTGTATATAGTCCCTAGTGTACATTGCTACAGTGACATTGCCTTTGTCGCTCTGAACAATCTTGATCTCAGGGTGATGTTTCAAAAAAGTTTTGCATTTAATGTAGTATTTATTTAAAAAGTGGTCTTTTTCATCTTTGTTGAGAAAGTTCGTGATTATATTAGTGCATTTGGACCTTAGAATGTCCTTATCGACATTCTCAATTGGTCTTAAAATGTTCTCGATGTCTGCCAACAAAGAGGAAACTTTGAAATCTTTTTTGTTAGGAAGCAAAGCGAATTTAGGGCCTAAGGCCAACAACTTTTTAACTTCTACAGGAAATTCTAAGTCTGTAAGGTTTTTAAACCAACTCTCCCTGAAATCAATACTGTCAAAACTATCTAATCTGAACTTATTAAATTTATTGATATTAGTTCTCTTAATTTTATGAAAAAGATTGTTATAAATTATCTGTTGTCTACGTTTAAACTCAACATATGTGTGATAATTAAGTATAGATTTTGATTTGGCTTGGAGATCTTTTAGCTTATTTTCAAAATGATTAATATCAGCAAAAGTAATTTTGATTTCTAAATTAAGAATATTTTTTCCAAACCTTTTACTAAGTCCTTGAGATCGAAAATCTATCTCTCCTCTCCTGTGATGTAGTAAATTATTCACATTTGTCAAACTGTTCGTGATATGGTTCGGAAAACAATCTGCATTTCGACACTTAATTAAAAAAGTCTTTCTGTTCCTTAACGCTGCCAGTTTGGTGTTCACATTAGCCCATTCCTTTAGGTACGACACAAGTAATGGTCCGTATTGGAGTCTGATGTCCTCATAAAAACCCATACTAAAAGAAAGACAAGGTAGTCCAAAGTTTTTTGACTAGTTTGGAAAAATATATGTAAATACTTTTTTCTTTTTGGGTGTGGTAGTCAATAAAAAATAGAGCTTTGCTAAGGCGTACTATTTATTCTGAATTCCGAGCTTTCGGTGGTTATTTGCCACCTTTATCAAGGTCTACAATGAAAATTACTGTGTTATAACATTAGGCTGATGTAATATAAAAGTTATAAAAACTTACCAGAAAGTAAGATTCATAGCATATAAAACACAACGTTAATAACATAATGTGACCTGAATTGTTGAAGGCATTAAAAATTTTAAAAACTTTAAAATACTTAAAAATTAAAGAACATGTTACAAAGTTTAAAAAGTAAAAAATAAGACGACATGTTTGACAAAAAACAGTCGTCTTCGCAGGTTTGAATTCAGTCACATCTCACGAACAGAAAGAGGTAGTAGGAGGAACTATTGTTGTTTAAATAGTTCGATGTAACTACAAAAAACAAACTTTCAAACTGATGTCTAACAAAATGCCGTTTGTGATTTTAGGTACTACCAACCATGTTACCAACTTAGAATTGAGAGGGAAATTTAAAAAAAGGTTTTATTATGTCAAAAAATAAAAAGAAAATAGTATTTAGTAAATAGGTTTAGAAAAAACAAACAAACAAAACAAAATGAACATCTGAATAATAACTGAAGTTAATCATGATAGTTTTAGCAATTAATAATGGAATTTACGAAACATGAAGCACTCTGAGATGCAGAAAACCCTAGTCAAAAGTCAAAATAAAATTGTAAATTTTGCTAAGATTCTGGATCTCAGATCTTTTATTCAGATTGTTGTTATCACTCTTGCTGATATGTACCATTTCTAAGAATGTTCTCTTAAATTTATTTTTCTCTCTGGCTAATATTTTAACATTGTTGAAATCTATCTTATGGTCTAAATCGATAGTGTGTTCTGCCAAAGCACAAGTGGGTTTATTAAGTCTACAGTCACTCTTATGAGAAATGATACGACTAGACAGATTTCTTCCAGTTTCACCAATGTACGTGGATGGACATTCAGTACATTGAATGCAATAAACAACATCTCTTGACTCTAAAGTAGTTAGGGGTTGTTTTATTTTGCTATATAGCTGACGTATGGTTTTGATGTTCTTGTTAGCTATTTTGATGTTCTTAAATTCTTTGAAAATTTTAGTAAGTTCTACGGTTAGTTTTGGAATATACGGAAGGGCATAAAAATACACACTTGTTTGAGAAGAATTGTTTTGTGCTGAGGGCACTGATTGAGAATTAGTGAGAATGTTATTTCTGTTAACAAATGGAACATTAAAAATTAATTTATTAATCAGTCTTAGAGGATATGAATTTTCAACAAAAATATTCCGTAAGAGGTTTAGATCATGTTGGAGATGATCTGGATGTGATAACCTTTTGACACGTTCTTTCATTGCTAGGACTAGGTTGGTTTTCATTCTAGGAGGGTGATGGGAATGGTAGCTTATGAATCTATTGCTACATATAGGTTTTCTATACCATTGTGTTTTCACAACATTATCCTCACATCTATGCAAACGCATGTCAAGGAAGGGCAAAGATCCCTCCCGCTCTTCCTCGCACGTGAATTGCAAGTGTGGGTTTTGTTGGTTGAAAACATTTAAAGTAAATTGTATGGAGTCTGCTGGTAGTGCCAAGATTAAGTCATCCACGTATCTTTTTATAAAAGGTATTTCAAAATTGATTTGTTGCAAACAATCTTTAATCAAATCGTCTAAGACATAATTACAAAGAATTGGTGAAATGGTGGACCCCATTGGAGTACCAAAGACTTGTTTGTAGTAACAGTCATTAAAAATAAAAACATTAGAGTCAAAAACAAAAGAAATGAGTTTTTTGATATTAGATAAGTTAAGAGTTGTGTGCATTGATATGTCATCCCAGTGCTTCTCAACACTAACCAAAATTGTTTGTAAAGGTAAATTAGTAAACAAAGACACTACATCAAAACTAACGAGCTTATAATTGATAGGTAATTTTAAGTTATTAATAAAAGAACTGAAACTGAAAGAGTCCTGAATGCAGAAATCATTGTTACTGTAGGTTTCTGTGAGAATATTGGTTAAAAAACTTGCTATGGGGCCATTAGGTGTACCTATTGAGGAAACTATTGGTCTCATAGACAAAGTAGGTTTATGAATTTTTGGAAGTGCATAAAATCTAGGAGCAATTGAATTATAAATTTTCAAAGTTTTCCCAACTGATTGATCTATTTGATTCTCCTTTACCAAATCAGAAACTAGTTTATTAGCCTTTTGTTGCAGAGTACACACAGGATTGTTGTTTAACTTTTTATAATATTTAGTGTCTGTTAATAAGTCTTCACATTTTTGTATATAGTCCCTAGTGTACATTGCTACAGTGACATTGCCTTTGTCGCTCTGAACAATCTTGATCTCAGGGTGATGTTTCAAAAAAGTTTTGCATTTAATGTAGTATTTATTTAAAAAGTGGTCTTTTTCATCTTTGTTGAGAAAGTTCGTGATTATATTAGTGCATTTGGACCTTAGAATGTCCTTATCGACATTCTCAATTGGTCTTAAAATGTTCTCGATGTCTGCCAACAAAGAGGAAACTTTGAAATCTTTTTTGTTAGGAAGCAAAGCGAATTTAGGGCCTAAGGCCAACAACTTTTTAACTTCTACAGGAAATTCTAAGTCTGTAAGGTTTTTAAACCAACTCTCCCTGAAATCAATACTGTCAAAACTATCTAATCTGAACTTATTAAATTTATTGATATTAGTTCTCTTAATTTTATGAAAAAGATTGTTATAAATTATCTGTTGTCTACGTTTAAACTCAACATATGTGTGATAATTAAGTATAGATTTTGATTTGGCTTGGAGATCTTTTAGCTTATTTTCAAAATGATTAATATCAGCAAAAGTAATTTTGATTTCTAAATTAAGAATATTTTTTCCAAACCTTTTACTAAGTCCTTGAGATCGAAAATCTATCTCTCCTCTCCTGTGATGTAGTAAATTATTCACATTTGTCAAACTGTTCGTGATATGGTTCGGAAAACAATCTGCATTTCGACACTTAATTAAAAAAGTCTTTCTGTTCCTTAACGCTGCCAGTTTGGTGTTCACATTAGCCCATTCCTTTAGGTACGACACAAGTAATGGTCCGTATTGGAGTCTGATGTCCTCATAAAAACCCATACTAAAAGAAAGACAAGGTAGTCCAAAGTTTTTTGACTAGTTTGGAAAAAATATGTAAATACTTTTTTCTTTTTGGGTGTGGTAGTCAATAAAAAATAGAGCTTTGCTAAGGCGTACTATTTATTCTGAATTCCGAGCTTTCGGTGGTTATTTGCCACCTTTATCAAGGTCTACAATGAAAATTACTGTGTTATAACATTAGGCTGATGTAATATAAAAGTTATAAAAACTTACCAGAAAGTAAGATTCATAGCATATAAAACACAACGTTAATAACATAATGTGACCTGAATTGTTGAAGGCATTAAAAATTTTAAAAACTTTAAAATACTTAAAAATTAAAGAACATGTTACAAAGTTTAAAAAGTAAAAAATAAGACGACATGTTTGACAAAAAACAGTCGTCTTCGCAGGTTTGAATTCAGTCACATCTCACGAACAGAAAGAGGTAGTAGGAGGAACTATTGTTGTTTAAATAGTTCGATGTAACTACAAAAAACAAACTTTCAAACTGATGTCTAACAAAATGCCGTTTGTGATTTTAGGTACTACCAACCATGTTACCAACTTAGAATTGAGAGGGAAATTTAAAAAAAGGTTTTATTATGTCAAAAAATAAAAAGAAAATAGTATTTAGTAAATAGGTTTAGAAAAAACAAACAAACAAAACAAAATGAACATCTGAATAATAACTGAAGTTAATCATGATAGTTTTAGCAATTAATAATGGAATTTACGAAACATGAAGCACTCTGAGATGCAGAAAACCCTAGTCAAAAGTCAAAATAAAATTGTAAATTTTGCTAAGATTCTGGATCTCAGATCTTTTATTCAGATTGTTGTTATCACTCTTGCTGATATGTACCATTTCTAAGAATGTTCTCTTAAATTTATTTTTCTCTCTGGCTAATATTTTAACATTGTTGAAATCTATCTTATGGTCTAGATCGATAGTGTGTTCTGCCAAAGCACAAGTGGGTTTATTAAGTCTACAGTCACTCTTATGAGAAATGATACGACTAGACAGATTTCTTCCAGTTTCACCAATGTACGTGGATGGACATTCAGTACATTGAATGCAATAAACAACATCTCTTGACTCTAAAGTAGTTAGGGGTTGTTTTATTTTGCTATATAGCTGACGTATGGTTTTGATGTTCTTGTTAGCTATTTTGATGTTCTTAAATTCTTTGAAAATTTTAGTAAGTTCTACGGTTAGTTTTGGAATATACGGAAGGGCATAAAAATACACACTTGTTTGAGAAGAATTGTTTTGTGCTGAGGGCACTGATTGAGAATTAGTGAGAATGTTATTTCTGTTAACAAATGGAACATTAAAAATTAATTTATTAATCAGTCTTAGAGGATATGAATTTTCAACAAAAATATTCCGTAAGAGGTTTAGATCATGTTGGAGATGATCTGGATGTGATAACCTTTTGACACGTTCTTTCATTGCTAGGACTAGGTTGGTTTTCATTCTAGGAGGGTGATGGGAATGGTAGCTTATGAATCTATTGCTACATATAGGTTTTCTATACCATTGTGTTTTCACAACATTATCCTCACATCTATGCAAACGCATGTCAAGGAAGGGCAAAGATCCCTCCCGCTCTTCCTCGCACGTGAATTGCAAGTGTGGGTTTTGTTGGTTGAAAACATTTAAAGTAAATTGTATGGAGTCTGCTGGTAGTGCCAAGATTAAGTCATCCACGTATCTTTTTATAAAAGGTATTTCAAAATTGATTTGTTGCAAACAATCTTTAATCAAATCGTCTAAGACATAATTACAAAGAATTGGTGAAATGGTGGACCCCATTGGAGTACCAAAGACTTGTTTGTAGTAACAGTCATTAAAAATAAAAACATTAGAGTCAAAAACAAAAGAAATGAGTTTTTTGATATTAGATAAGTTAAGAGTTGTGTGCATTGATATGTCATCCCAGTGCTTCTCAACACTAACCAAAATTGTTTGTAAAGGTAAATTAGTAAACAAAGACACTACATCAAAACTAACGAGCTTATAATTGATAGGTAATTTTAAGTTATTAATAAAAGAACTGAAACTGAAAGAGTCCTGAATGCAGAAATCATTGTTACTGTAGGTTTCTGTGAGAATATTGGTTAAAAAACTTGCTATGGGGCCATTAGGTGTACCTATTGAGGAAACTATTGGTCTCATAGACAAAGTAGGTTTATGAATTTTTGGAAGTGCATAAAATCTAGGAGCAATTGAATTATAAATTTTCAAAGTTTTCCCAACTGATTGATCTATTTGATTCTCCTTTACCAAATCAGAAACTAGTTTATTAGCCTTTTGTTGCAGAGTACACACAGGATTGTTGTTTAACTTTTTATAATATTTAGTGTCTGTTAATAAGTCTTCACATTTTTGTATATAGTCCCTAGTGTACATTGCTACAGTGACATTGCCTTTGTCGCTCTGAACAATCTTGATCTCAGGGTGATGTTTCAAAAAAGTTTTGCATTTAATGTAGTATTTATTTAAAAAGTGGTCTTTTTCATCTTTGTTGAGAAAGTTCGTGATTATATTAGTGCATTTGGACCTTAGAATGTCCTTATCGACATTCTCAATTGGTCTTAAAATGTTCTCGATGTCTGCCAACAAAGAGGAAACTTTGAAATCTTTTTTGTTAGGAAGCAAAGCGAATTTAGGGCCTAAGGCCAACAACTTTTTAACTTCTACAGGAAATTCTAAGTCTGTAAGGTTTTTAAACCAACTCTCCCTGAAATCAATACTGTCAAAACTATCTAATCTGAACTTATTAAATTTATTGATATTAGTTCTCTTAATTTTATGAAAAAGATTGTTATAAATTATCTGTTGTCTACGTTTAAACTCAACATATGTGTGATAATTAAGTATAGATTTTGATTTGGCTTGGAGATCTTTTAGCTTATTTTCAAAATGATTAATATCAGCAAAAGTAATTTTGATTTCTAAATTAAGAATATTTTTTCCAAACCTTTTACTAAGTCCTTGAGATCGAAAATCTATCTCTCCTCTCCTGTGATGTAGTAAATTATTCACATTTGTCAAACTGTTCGTGATATGGTTCGGAAAACAATCTGCATTTCGACACTTAATTAAAAAAGTCTTTCTGTTCCTTAACGCTGCCAGTTTGGTGTTCACATTAGCCCATTCCTTTAGGTACGACACAAGTAATGGTCCGTATTGGAGTCTGATGTCCTCATAAAAACCCATACTAAAAGAAAGACAAGGTAGTCCAAAGTTTTTTGACTAGTTTGGAAAAAATATGTAAATACTTTTTTCTTTTTGGGTGTGGTAGTCAATAAAAAATAGAGCTTTGCTAAGGCGTACTATTTATTCTGAATTCCGAGCTTTCGGTGGTTATTTGCCACCTTTATCAAGGTCTACAATGAAAATTACTGTGTTATAACATTAGGCTGATGTAATATAAAAGTTATAAAAACTTACCAGAAAGTAAGATTCATAGCATATAAAACACAACGTTAATAACATAATGTGACCTGAATTGTTGAAGGCATTAAAAATTTTAAAAACTTTAAAATACTTAAAAATTAAAGAACATGTTACAAAGTTTAAAAAGTAAAAAATAAGACGACATGTTTGACAAAAAACAGTCGTCTTCGCAGGTTTGAATTCAGTCACATCTCACGAACAGAAAGAGGTAGTAGGAGGAACTATTGTTGTTTAAATAGTTCGATGTAACTACAAAAAACAAACTTTCAAACTGATGTCTAACAAAATGCCGTTTGTGATTTTAGGTACTACCAACCATGTTACCAACTTAGAATTGAGAGGGAAATTTAAAAAAAGGTTTTATTATGTCAAAAAATAAACCTATAAATAAAATTCTAAACCTATTTACTAAATACTATTTTCTTTTTATTTTTTGACATAATAAAACCTTTTTTTAAATTTCCCTCTCAATTCTAAGTTGGTAACATGGTTGGTAGTACCTAAAATCACAAACGGCATTTTGTTAGACATCAGTTTGAAAGTTTGTTTTTTGTAGTTACATCGAACTATTTAAACAACAATAGTTCCTCCTACTACCTCTTTCTGTTCGTGAGATGTGACTGAATTCAAACCTGCGAAGACGACTGTTTTTTGTCAAACATGTCGTCTTATTTTTTACTTTTTAAACTTTGTAACATGTTCTTTAATTTTTAAGTATTTTAAAGTTTTTAAAATTTTTAATGCCTTCAATAATTCAGGTCACATTATGTTATTAACGTTGTGTTTTATATGCTATGAATCTTACTTTCTGGTAAGTTTTTATAACTTTTATATTACATCAGCCTAATGTTATAACACAGTAATTTTCATTGTAGACCTTGATAAAGGTGGCAAATAACCACCGAAAGCTCGGAATTCAGAATAAATAGTACGCCTTAGCAAAGCTCTATTTTTTATTGACTACCACACCCAAAAAGAAAAAAGTATTTACATATTTTTTCCAAACTAGTCAAAAAACTTTGGACTACCTTGTCTTTCTTTTAGTATGGGTTTTTATGAGGACATCAGACTCCAATACGGACCATTACTTGTGTCGTACCTAAAGGAATGGGCTAATGTGAACACCAAACTGGCAGCGTTAAGGAACAGAAAGACTTTTTTAATTAAGTGTCGAAATGCAGATTGTTTTCCGAACCATATCACGAACAGTTTGACAAATGTGAATAATTTACTACATCACAGGAGAGGAGAGATAGATTTTCGATCTCAAGGACTTAGTAAAAGGTTTGGAAAAAATATTCTTAATTTAGAAATCAAAATTACTTTTGCTGATATTAATCATTTTGAAAATAAGCTAAAAGATCTCCAAGCCAAATCAAAATCTATACTTAATTATCACACATATGTTGAGTTTAAACGTAGACAACAGATAATTTATAACAATCTTTTTCATAAAATTAAGAGAACTAATATCAATAAATTTAATAAGTTCAGATTAGATAGTTTTGACAGTATTGATTTCAGGGAGAGTTGGTTTAAAAACCTTACAGACTTAGAATTTCCTGTAGAAGTTAAAAAGTTGTTGGCCTTAGGCCCTAAATTCGCTTTGCTTCCTAACAAAAAAGATTTCAAAGTTTCCTCTTTGTTGGCAGACATCGAGAACATTTTAAGACCAATTGAGAATGTCGATAAGGACATTCTAAGGTCCAAATGCACTAATATAATCACGAACTTTCTCAACAAAGATGAAAAAGACCACTTTTTAAATAAATACTACATTAAATGCAAAACTTTTTTGAAACATCACCCTGAGATCAAGATTGTTCAGAGCGACAAAGGCAATGTCACTGTAGCAATGTACACTAGGGACTATATACAAAAATGTGAAGACTTATTAACAGACACTAAATATTATAAAAAGTTAAACAACAATCCTGTGTGTACTCTGCAACAAAAGGCTAATAAACTAGTTTCTGATTTGGTAAAGGAGAATCAAATAGATCAATCAGTTGGGAAAACTTTGAAAATTTATAATTCAATTGCTCCTAGATTTTATGCACTTCCAAAAATTCATAAACCTACTTTGTCTATGAGACCAATAGTTTCCTCAATAGGTACACCTAATGGCCCCATAGCAAGTTTTTTAACCAATATTCTCACAGAAACCTACAGTAACAATGATTTCTGCATTCAGGACTCTTTCAGTTTCAGTTCTTTTATTAATAACTTAAAATTACCTATCAATTATAAGCTCGTTAGTTTTGATGTAGTGTCTTTGTTTACTAATTTACCTTTACAAACAATTTTGGTTAGTGTTGAGAAACACTGGGATGACATATCAATGCACACAACTCTTAACTTATCTAATATCAAAAAACTCATTTCTTTTGTTTTTGACTCTAATGTTTTTATTTTTAATGACTGTTACTACAAACAAGTCTTTGGTACTCCAATGGGGTCCACCATTTCACCAATTCTTTGTAATTATGTCTTAGACGATTTGATTAAAGATTGTTTGCAACAAATCAATTTTGAAATACCTTTTATAAAAAGATACGTGGATGACTTAATCTTGGCACTACCAGCAGACTCCATACAATTTACTTTAAATGTTTTCAACCAACAAAACCCACACTTGCAATTCACGTGCGAGGAAGAGCGGGAGGGATCTTTGCCCTTCCTTGACATGCGTTTGCATAGATGTGAGGATAATGTTGTGAAAACACAATGGTATAGAAAACCTATATGTAGCAATAGATTCATAAGCTACCATTCCCATCACCCTCCTAGAATGAAAACCAACCTAGTCCTAGCAATGAAAGAACGTGTCAAAAGGTTATCACATCCAGATCATCTCCAACATGATCTAAACCTCTTACGGAATATTTTTGTTGAAAATTCATATCCTCTAAGACTGATTAATAAATTAATTTTTAATGTTCCATTTGTTAACAGAAATAACATTCTCACTAATTCTCAATCAGTGCCCTCAGCACAAAACAATTCTTCTCAAACAAGTGTGTATTTTTATGCCCTTCCGTATATTCCAAAACTAACCGTAGAACTTACTAAAATTTTCAAAGAATTTAAGAACATCAAAATAGCTAACAAGAACATCAAAACCATACGTCAGCTATATAGCAAAATAAAACAACCCCTAACTACTTTAGAGTCAAGAGATGTTGTTTATTGCATTCAATGTACTGAATGTCCATCCACGTACATTGGTGAAACTGGAAGAAATCTGTCTAGTCGTATCATTTCTCATAAGAGTGACTGTAGACTTAATAAACCCACTTGTGCTTTGGCAGAACACACTATCGATCTAGACCATAAGATAGATTTCAACAATGTTAAAATATTAGCCAGAGAGAAAAATAAATTTAAGAGAACATTCTTAGAAATGGTACATATCAGCAAGAGTGATAACAACAATCTGAATAAAAGATCTGAGATCCAGAATCTTAGCAAAATTTACAATTTTATTTTGACTTTTGACTAGGGTTTTCTGCATCTCAGAGTGCTTCATGTTTCGTAAATTCCATTATTAATTGCTAAAACTATCATGATTAACTTCAGTTATTATTCAGATGTTCATTTTGTTTTGTTTGTTTGTTTTTTCTAAACCTATTTACTAAATACTATTTTCTTTTTATTTTTTGACATAATAAAACCTTTTTTTAAATTTCCCTCTCAATTCTAAGTTGGTAACATGGTTGGTAGTACCTAAAATCACAAACGGCATTTTGTTAGACATCAGTTTGAAAGTTTGTTTTTTGTAGTTACATCGAACTATTTAAACAACAATAGTTCCTCCTACTACCTCTTTCTGTTCGTGAGATGTGACTGAATTCAAACCTGCGAAGACGACTGTTTTTTGTCAAACATGTCGTCTTATTTTTTACTTTTTAAACTTTGTAACATGTTCTTTAATTTTTAAGTATTTTAAAGTTTTTAAAATTTTTAATGCCTTCAATAATTCAGGTCACATTATGTTATTAACGTTGTGTTTTATATGCTATGAATCTTACTTTCTGGTAAGTTTTTATAACTTTTATATTACATCAGCCTAATGTTATAACACAGTAATTTTCATTGTAGACCTTGATAAAGGTGGCAAATAACCACCGAAAGCTCGGAATTCAGAATAAATAGTACGCCTTAGCAAAGCTCTATTTTTTATTGACTACCACACCCAAAAAGAAAAAAGTATTTACATATTTTTCCAACTATCAAAACTTGGACTATTATATATATATATATATATATATATATATATATATATATATATATATATATGTAAAGAATTAAATCTTTTAGCGAAAGCCGCTATCGCTTTATATATTAAATGGCCAACTATATGGCCTAGGAGACAAATTCGTTAAACTTCCCGTGCTCGAATTGGTATCACTAAAGTGTTATGATCATTTCGGCCTATCCCAGCCATCGTCAGACACTTGGGCTGATACAAATTCAAACTCGGAAAGTAAAACGAATGTCTCCCAAATCTTTACTACCGTGTAGTTAGCTTATAAAGGCGCCCCTACTTTGAAGGCCGTGAACGAAACGATATGAATAATCGTTTTCTGTATCCTTTATGCTATGCTCTTTACACTTTTCGCATAGCATAAAGGATACAGAAAACGATTATTCATATCTTTTCGTTCACGGCCTTCAAAGTAGGGGGCGCCTTTATAAGCTAACTACACGGTAGTAAAGATTTGGAGACATTCGTTTTACTTTCCGAGTTTGAATTTGTATCAGCCCAAGTGTCTGACGATGGCTGGGATAGGCCGAAATGATCATAACACTTTTGTGATACCAATTCGAGCACGGAAAGTTTAACGAATTTGTCTCCTAGCCTAGGCCATATAGTTGGCCATTTAATATATATATATATATATATATATATATATATATATATATATATATATATATATATATATATATATATACATATATATTGAAAAAGTTGTATTTTATTAATTTTATTTTTATTTATAATAAATGTTGTAATTTTTAAAATATGTGGTTCGTTGTTTAATTTAATATATACCTCAGCTAGCTCAATTATGTGTTCTAAGCAATCTGTCACTGTGTGACGTCGACTCTGTAGTCTCCTGGTAGAGTTCAAAAAGAAATTAAACCAAAATTTACTTTAGACTTTTGATAAATTAACCCAAATGAAGCACGTTATTTATTAATATTGAACAAATTTAATATAAACAATAAAATTCGTCTGCAACTTGGGTTGCCTTTAAAAATTTACAAAAATAGGAATCGTGTAAATCTTAATGTGGTTTAGTGTCGTGACAATAAAAATTTATTACAAAATGTGGAGACTCTCTACAAGTACCTAAAAACTAAATAAATATTGCAACTTTATAAAGTGTTTAAATGAACTATAAAGAAAAAGAAACTGAACACTTTATTCCGCTGACTTTAAACTTGCATTCAAATATAATCAAAATTTCAAATGATCCCCAAAATTATTATCCAACCTCACTTTAAAACAGTTCTGATTTCTTTAAAGAAAACTAACTACTCGCAAAATAATCGGTGAAACTGGAATATCAATCCTCTCTTCGGAAGTTAAGGTACGTACTATTCTATTTTTAATTTAATGATCATTAATATTTTCAATTTTTAAGGCCTATCGCAATTATGTTAATTCATGAATTTTAATTTTCTCAATTTAAATGACATTTCTGTACTCCAATATAATTTATAAGTCAAATTGTTTCTCTTACTCTCTGGAACAAATTCTGGATATCTCTGCTGTGGAAACTGTGGAAAAACTAAATTCTAATTAGACGAGTTAAAAAACACTCCCGACCTATTCCACAGTTTCAGGGCTCCCTTCGTCCAAAAATCCTCGTCGGCGTCTCCAAAAAAACCAATTATTATCCGTTGCTAACAGCAACCAACGTTCTTTTTTTTTCTGTCTTCTATTTAAATATTTTAAACCATAAAACTGTCCTGTTTGACATATTTGTCAAGCCACATTACTTTCTCATAATCACTTTAATCACATCTAATTTGGGAATTTATAAAAAAAATGTTCAGATATAAAACTTAGTCTATTAATATAATTTATTCTTTTCATCTCCACATCATTGTAATTTCTTATTTAACAAAACCCCTATTAATTTAGCTCCCACAGACTTGCTTGACAGTTTATTTCTGACGTTTTTAAAATTTCTATGTTTAAATATTTTTTAAGAATTCTTCTTTTTTTTTCTTTTTAAGGTTTAGACGATTCACCTATACACTAGGCAACTATACTATTCAGAAATTATTAACACTATACCAGGTAAGTCAAAATTAATTTATTTAACAATTTACTAATCTTTTTCTCTCTTTTATTTCAGAGTCGACCCCACATTGTGATGACTTCATAAAATTCATGAACAACAATATTGTGATATTTAAAGTCTTAGTGCGCCAAGCAATTAATTAGCTAATTAATTCATTAATTAATTAAAATCATTTAAATGATATGACTATGATTGTGTCACACTTTATAATTCTCTTATCTCAGGGTTCTATTCGTGCTTCAATATCTATGCTATTACATGTGAAAGGTAAGGTCCAAAGAATACCGGAATAATAAAAGACATATAGGATCTAACATTATATATTGTAATAAAATAATGAAATAAAATTCACACTCAAAAATTTTCAATAAACAAAATCTCATACAATGATTCTCAAAATTTTGTTCTACGTACGAGAACCTTCAAAATTAATGGTACAAACAATATTAGTTGAAATCTCAAAATCCAAATATTATTTTAAATCTCCTAATCAAAATATTTATACCCTTTCTAAATTAAGTGTAAAAATTGTGTTATCAATAAAAGAAAACCTGCAGAAAACAAAACTATCTTTTTCTGATGATGAGTGGTCCAAACCCTTGCTCCTTGTAGACTATATTATCTACTCTCAGCCGCTCCCTAGGTAATCAGGAATCTTACAACAAATTATTGCAAGTTTATCGTCCTTAATGATCTCCTTCAAATGCACGAATCGTTCAAATTATGCTAGCTTCCTTTTCTCTCAATAAACTGAATTTCTCGTTGGCCTGAGTGAAAAATGACTCTTGGAATATCTTATATATATATATATATATATATATATAATATATATATATATATATATATATATATATATATATATATATAGGATGGTGGTATTCTTGACTGTTGATTTAAATATAAGTTATGATTTTTGAGGATGCAGTCAGTTTATTTGGCCCACAAGACAAAGAAAACTCTTTGACTTACTGTCAAGCTTTCGAATTTTATTTAATTCTTTTTCAAGACATCTATAAAAAGAAATATAAATTAACTAGTTAAAATTGTTAATTGTCTTACTTACTAGTCGTGAGATTACAGTTGTTAATATTGTACTCTACAAAACAAACCATTATAAATATATTAAAATTTTTTAATATATATAATTTAATGTAATATATATATATATATATATATATATATATATATATATATATATATATATATATCAATTAAAATTTTCTCAGAAAAGAGTACAAATCAAACGCCAGAAACAATAAACTCCCAAGCAATCACAATAAAATCTTCTGATTTAAAATTAAAATGAGTGACATTGTATAAAACCTTTTTCCATTATTGGCAAAATTGACCAGTCGTAAAAAATACACATTTAATCACTTTCTATTCAGAATCTTGTATTGTTAGGAATTCAAGGGAGCAGCGTAGAATTTCAACAACACGGGATCTTTTTGTTTTACGATGTCTTTCTTGGGATGGTTATTTTTCCCGAAAAAAGTATTACATTGGTACTAAACTAAATCACAATGTAATATCAGGTCCTTTGAGGAACGCATTTGTGGGAAATTTACGACACGCCTATGTCGTATAGCAATTTTATGACCTTAGGTTTTTCAAAGGATTCTCGCGGAGACAATAACGTTGTCAATCACGACCTTTTTGTTCAATGGACAAATAGTGGTATCAAGTATATTGTTTTATTCATATTGCTTTTTTTTTATTTAAACTTTTTCAGTTGAATCTGTTTTGGACGAAAAATATTAAATTACGATTTTTACGAGTGAGCCCTAGCTGAGTGAAGAATATTGTTTTATTTATATTGCTTTTTTTTAGTTGAATCTATATTGAAAGTAAAGTAATAAATTTAAGTAAACGGTATTTAGTAGGGAGGCTTTGCTTAGTGAGATTCATCTCACAATAATATTTAATACTTTTGAAAAATAGTTTAATAGTTAATATAGTTTAATAGTTTAATAGATAGACGGAGATATCAAAGTTCACAACTGGGTAAAACTGGGTTTTACACTATGTTTGTATAAAACTTAAGAGGTCGCTGGTTAAATGATATTACAGAAATAAAAATATAGAAAAGATTCAATATTTGTTTGTAAATAAATTAGAGAAAAATAGCAACTGTCAATTATTAATAAATCAATATAAGGTTGAATGTTCGAATAACTGAACTTTGATGGTACACAAGGCAAATATCGAACACAGTAGTCAATCAAATCTTGCCCAAGTACTTTCGATCACAAGATCATCCTCAGGGGCATTTCGTCAGTTGTGGCCTATCCAGCAGTAATAGAATGTTTTAAATGTAAATTGGGACATAACAAATACACTAAACAAAGACAAACAAACACTTTAAAATTTAAGAAATGGAGAAGCTACATTTTATATAGAAGCCGGAGACAGAATTATTAATAAATTATGAAATTAACTGGTTTTACTCATTATTGTTGTTTGTACAAAGAACATAGACTTAGCCTTTGGTTCTATTGATGTATTCGTAACAGGCTGAAGAGTTGGTCGCGGTACCGACGCCCGGGACGGACGCCGAGGCTATTAACACGAGACCGGTCAATGGTGCGTTTCGTTCACTGTCTTACGAAGAAGTGTCTGTCTTGAGAATCTTGAGATCGTTACTAGGGCAAAAACCACCCTCTGACCGTTGGGTGGTCAACAGCTCGTGTGCAAGAGCATACCATAAATCAACCCTATTGTCGGACGATTTTGAATGGCAATAATTTAAAGTTAATTGACACGGTAATACAAAACCTTGCACTTGTGTGTATATTTTTGACCCAGAATACAAAACGAGCCAAATTATCTGTACTTACATCATAAATAGATAGCCAGTTTAAGTTTTACGAAATAACAGGAAATAATATATTTTAAAAAGGTCGTTAGAATACAGCATTAAATTAGATCACATTACAGTACCGTAACAGAAAAATATTAAATGTAAAAATATGAAACAAAATAATACATACTTTTCCCAAACACACTAAATTTACATTCCTACTTTATAACAGAAATATCAACAAACGTCAAATTAATGTATATATACTTTACTGGAGTATAAATTCAAGATGAATGGTTTTGAAAGTTTTTAATATAACGTACAAAGAGCAGCTATCATACATGTTCCGGAAACTACAAAAAAATTTTATTGTGACATATATTAAGTATGTTTGTTCTATGCTTAGTGCATTCCACAGAATGAAGAATATAGAATAAGCAAACAGGAAAAACACAGGAGGTCGAATAAGACTGTCAGAACAACAGCTCGACACAGAAAACTAACTTATATTCCATGCAAGAAAAACTCTACATTAACCCTTCGGTAGACGGGTTATACTTTGATACACGTTAGAACTTATCAGTGTTGGGCCTAGAGCCCTTCTAGAATTTTTAAAGTTATACTTGTATACGCGCGTTCGACGTTAGAAATTTGTTCGGGAGTGAATCGGTAAAATCATTAAATATGTAAGATAATCAGTAAGAGAGAGAGAGAGAGAGACAGAAGATATATATTCTCTCTATTTCTCTCTCGAAAATTAAAATGTTTCTTTTGTATATATAATTTAATATCATATACATATACAATGTGATATGATATAATATTAATATCTTCTTTATCCAATGTTGGACATAGGCCTCCTCCAATTGCTTCCACGCTTCCCTATCTTTTGCAATTCTCATCCACTGCTTTCCAGCTACAGCAGTTATATCGTCTATCCATCTCTTTTTAGGTCTTCCCACGCTTCTTTTTGTTTCTCGAGGTCTCCAGAATGTCACTTTATGAGACCATCTGTTGGTGTCTTGTCTTGCTACATGTGCTACCCATTGCCATCTCAATGTCGCTATTTTTCCCATGATGTCGGTTACTTTAGTTCTTCGACGTATTTCGGTGTTAGGAATTTTGTCTCTGAGGCTTATATTTAACATGGCCCTCTCCATGGCCCGTTGAGTTACTCTTAATTGTTCTGCCATTTTTCTTGTTATTGCCATAGTTTCCAATCCATAAGTTGCAACTGGTAGTATACAAGTGTCATAGGTTTTTCGTTTTAAGTGAATTGGGATTTTTCTGTCTTTTAAAATGAAGCTCAACTTACCAAAAGCAGCCCATGATAATTGTGTCCTTCTTTTAATTTCTAGGGTTTGATTTTCCTTTTCGTTTTTAATTGCATGTCCTAGATATATATATATATATATATATATATATATATATATATATATATATATATATATATATATATATATATATATATATTGTTCTACCTTTTCTATATTGATGTTATCTATCGTGATGTTTTCTAGGCTGTTGCTTAATATCTTTGTTTTGTCGAGATTCATTTTTAATCCTATTTGATTCGATTTGTGATTTAAATCTTGTAGCATTGATTTTAGTTCATGGATATCTGTGCTTATTAGTACTATGTCGTCTGCAAAACGCAAATGGTTAAGATATTCTCCATCTATTTTTAATCCATTTTCGGCCCAATTTAGTTGTTTGAAAACATTTTCTAATGCCAAAGTAAATAACTTGGGTGAGATGGTGTCGCCCTGTCTCACACCTTTGCCAAGGTCTATTTTCATAGTTTCCAGATCATCATCTATTTTTACGTGAAAAGTAGCATCATCGTATATATTCTTAAGGAGGGCAGCATATCTTGAATCTACTCTGGCGTCGTCCAATGCTGTTAAGAAAGCCCATTTCTCGATACTGTCGAATGCTTTGTGATAATCGACAAATGCCAGATGTAGTGGTATGTTGTACTCTATTGTTTTTTCAATAATGGTCCGAATTGTTTGCAAGTGATCGATAGTGCTAAAACCCTTACGAAAGCCTGCTTGCTCCACTGGTTGGTATGCATCTAGTTTAGCTGTCAATCTATTTGTTAATATTCGGGTTAGTAGTTTGTAAAGGTGTGACAATAAGCTTATTGGTCGGTAGTTTTCTATATTTGCAGCGTCCCCTTTTTTATGGAGTAGAATGACTTCCGCATTTTTCCATGTCTTCGGTATTTGTGCTTCCAATAGGCATTTATTAAGTAATGCTCTTATTGCCTCCTCTAATGCAGTGCCTCCCATTTTTAGCATCTCTGAAGTAATTTTATCTTCTCCTGGTGTTTTCCCATTTTTCATTTGTTTTAGGGCGGCTCTAATTTCTGATGTTATTATTTCAGGGAAGTCCTCTGAGCCCACATTTAAGATATGTTTTGTGGTTGGCCAAGGTGCATCTATCTGGGTAAAGTCCACAGTCACTTTTGTGAGTGGTAACACGTTCACACCCATAACCACAGAATGAATTTTGCAGATGTCAAAAGCCTCGAAAAAGAAACAGCTTATAAGAGAAGACTTTTTTTAGAAATGACCCACATAGCAACAACAGATAATATAATCAACACAAAATCAGATATACAACACCTTGGTGAAATTTATTCCTTTCTACTGCAGTTGGAAACAAAAAATAATCAAGTCCAACGAACTGTAATATTCTGAATAGTATAATATTGTCTATTAAAACTCTTCTGACCATCCAATTGAAGTAAAAACTTAATCATTATTACTACAATTGTTGCATTTTTCCAGGAAATAAAATTCTTAAGAGTAATAACAATAATTAAAATAACTTTAAAAGAAATAATCACAAAGAAATAAATAAATTCTATATGTATTTATTAATAACAGAATTTAATTGTCTTAAATTAACATAACATAATTTTCAATTAAATGTAACTTTACACATAAACTGAACACAGCTTTAGTTTTCTGGCTGACATCTACTAATATGATAGCTGACAAGACACATTAACCTTGAGGTACATACTAGAATTCCACCTCCTTGTGCATAGGTTGACCAGACCTTGTCCAAAAAATGACAATGTGATATGTAGTTGTGTTTTAACTGTTTTGTTTCTTAAATGTTCAATGTTTTTTAATATTTGTATTGTACTAGCACACTGGAGGAAAATAACAAAAATGCACTTGTATTGTTTGAGTTTTCAAGCCACCATATAACACATACAACTTTATTCCTTTTTTTGCTATAAAAAAATCTTCAAAAAAGTTTTTCAACATGGAACTTTCAAATACCACTTTTGCCTGCAACCTCACACAAGTAAGTGTTTCACTACATCTTATGTAAAATACACAATTTCACCATTTTGTAACATATTGTAGCATTCGTCTGAAGATGTTAAAGAAATTTAACGAAATATAACGAAGTCGTTGAAAAGAGCACACTTTGGCTTTCATTATTCAGCTGCTAACCCAATTAACCTTACCATTATACTAATTAATAATCGGACAGCTGTGATCATTCTTCGTTTATATATATATATATATATATATATTATATATATATATATATATATAATAAATAATAGTCTCCCGTTTTATACCGCACGCGGCTTTGGGAGTATAGCAGGGTAGTCTGCTATATCTAGGGCCTACGGTATACAAGGAAGGTAACATGGCCAGTGCTACGCTTCAACCGCCTATTATTACCCCTGGTTTTACCCAAGGTACTCATTTTATTCAGGCTGAGTCGACCTGGGGCCTATAGACATTTTTAAAAATGCCTAGTTGTTCTTGCCGGCGGTAGGATTCGAACTCACGACCACCGGCATGCGAGGCAAGCACACTACCGCTTGCGCTACGCGGGCCCATATATATATATATACATATATATATATATATATATATATATATATATATATATATATTATATATATATATATTTATATATATATATTATATATATATATATATATATATATTATATATAATTTTTATGTTCATAATTATTTTAGACTATTGTATTTCAAATAATAATTACAATAAATCACTGTATGACCGAGAACTGTCAATTTTGAAATACGTTAGTGTCATGTCTAATTGGCAAATTTTTTACGTGTTTTGTTCATATGCTGGTATATGTGAGTTCGAATCCCAATATGAATCTCCTTTTTTATTTTTGAAATATTTATCTTATTAAATATATGTAATTACCAAAAATGCTAAATTTTAAAATAAAATGAAAATTTACAACATAATCGTAGTTGTTGGTTTTTTATTTTTATCTTTCACAAAAATTTTTTGAAGGTATTCCTCTATACACGCGTTCAATGTTGGAAACTTGTACGGGAGTGAATCGGTAAAATTTTACATATGTAAGATATAGGAAAGAGAGAGACAGATATATTTTCTCTCTCTGTCTCTCTCGAGAAATAAAAATGTTCCTTTTGTTAATATATTTAATATTTATTATTATTATTATTTTATATTATTATTATCATTGTAAATTAAACATATGCGTAATAAGTTATGTATATTGTCATTTTTAAATAATTATGAATATTGCATTTTAATTTGTATTGTATTATTATATTGAATTATGTTGCAGTGTAATGTATTATATTTTTATATTATTAGTAAAATAAACAATGAGTTTTACTGCAGATTATGTGTAAATTGTTTTTGCATTAAACTCTTTTCATACCTATATAAAAATAAGAAAATATATTTTCATTAAAATATTGATTTAATCCTTCATTTCCTATACTCCAATTACAGGTCAACTGTTTATATACAGTAAACGATGCATCATATACCTATATACCTAATTATTTTTCTCTTTATGCTCTCTCTTACCTAAAGCATTACATATGTAATGATTGTGCAAATTCACTCCCATATAAATTTGTAACAGCGAAAGCGTTTATAGAAGTATAACTTTTACTGGCAGTCCCACTGGACTGTTTTTTTATGTTTAATTTTGAAACAACAGATTTGCGTTGGATATATTAGAACTTATACTAAAGACAACTTACATACATTAAAAGAAAATAACTTCTAGTATAATACTAAACCTAAAAATATAAAAGAAATTACGTACTACTATATGACCGATAAAACACCTTGTATGTAACTTACTCAGTCATTTTATGTACGTATGTTTTAAGCAAATAAATTTTTTTCAATAGTGACACAGTATCGAGTTTTACAAACTCTACAGCTTTTAGTTCTACAAAAAGCACAACGCCCCCTTTAATTTCGCAATTCCGCAGGTGCTTGTGCAGGTCCAACACCACTAAGTTTAGCAGCAAGCTCTCTTATATCTTGTGCCGAATGGGAAGATTTTCCTCTTTCTTTATATTGTCCATTACTAACTAAAGACCTAGTTCTAGTAAAAAAAAATTCCTTCTTTTGTTTGTTTTTAGATCCAGTTTGTTAGTTCTTTGTATCACAAATGCATTTATTGCAGCAACATCAAGCAATCCATAAAAGATGACCATGGGCCAACGTTTTACAACCATATAGAACGATATTATTTGTCACTAATTTTTTCGACTTCACTTGATGTAAACCAATTATCCGTTGTGACATTTCGGTTGGATTTGGAGATTGGTTTGCAAACCGCTCAACCACATCGTAGGCTGCAGAACTAATAGAATATGGACCTGGTGGTTGTGTACCGGCATAGATTTTTAATTGATAAGTATAGAAAGTGCGAGAATCCACAAAAGAATATACCTTCAGACCGCATCGGTCCGATTTGTTCGGAAGGTATATTCTAAAACTACAGCGACCTCTTAAGCCTAAAAGCATCTCATCGATAGTGACGTATTGTCCAATGGTATAATATTTTTGAAAGTTTACATCCTTGAATACGACTCTAACTGCTGCAAGGTTGTCTACTTGTTTCCGTTCGTCCATTGTACGAATATCATCTAGAGGTAAGCACTTAATAAGAAATCTAAATCTGCGGACAGCCATCGTTGCCAGAAATATGTCAATGCCCATACAATTTTTTTTCTAAAACTCAAAAATTTAAGTTCTACCTCCACGGTAAACTCTAGCAAAGTAAAACAGGCCAATCAGAGCTTTTAGTTCACAGATACTTGTTAGCCTCGCATTGAAACTGTCTTTATATCTCACAAACACACGCTCGATATATACATTAGTACATTCAACAATATGTTTTATAATTTTTTCATTAAAAACAGTTTTCAGCATTCCTTTTCAGTCGTGCAGCTTTCAAGCTTCACGAATAACTCCAGGAAGTTTTGTGATGATATTTTCTCATCTAGTTCTAACATTTCGTGATCTTCATGTCTTATTCCATTTCATTCCATCTTCGGTATTATAATAAAGGTGTTGGTTTGACCCACCTTGTGGAATACATTTTTGTAAGTTTAGTTCGGTGTCTGATAAATCGAATTTGGACTCTGAGTTAAGATTACCATCTTCATTTTCTAATTTTCCATCAATAGACTCATCGGAATCTGAATCTTCATAATTTTCTTCCTCGTCGGTTGCAACTTCCTCGTAGACGACATTGCAAACGTCTAACCTCTCCCTCGTAGGAATATATTGTTTTGCTAAGCTCTAAAAACAATGCACTGCAAATTTTGTTTTGTACTTTCATAAAAAACTACTTACATTAAGGAACGGGTTGGGTCTTAGAGAAAGAAAACCGATATAACATCGACACTATCGCTTCAATACGCATTAGTAACTGAGGAATTATAGCTGGCCATGCCATCGAAAGGTACCTAGACCGGCAGGACTCGCTGACCAAATAGAGATATTAGAAAAACTGAATGGGCCCGACAGACCCAAGCTGTGCACCGCAGGGTAAAGTAATTTAACGGAATATAATATAATAGACGTATTGGCAAAACAACAAGAAAAAAAAAGAGAAACACTAAAGAGATATTTGTAAGTCTCATAATACTCGTTTAAAATGTATCATCATCATATTAATCTTCGCTATCCACTGCTGGACAAAAACCTTCCTCATAATTTTCCATCTATAAAGACCTATAAAGATCTAAACTACTACAGAAATTGAAAAAAAATCCTACAATTTACTTATTGATCTAGATGAATCATGGATAACAGAGTTAAAAAAAACTTCACCAGTTAACGTTTCAAATAATATTTCCATCCAATTCTATAGGTACCCCTTTCTAGAGATAACGTTCACGTAAAATAGCTGTTTTACATATGGGGCCTGAGAATGGCCCTGAACCAAAATAATAATACTACTGCTGGTAATGGTAAAAGGTAATATATATTATTCTGATTTCTGATCAGACAAACGAATATATTCATCTACTCAATGCACTAAATATTTGGCAAAAACAAGCGCCAATTCCAGAAAGCTGGTAAGAATGTAATGTATTATCTATAAGAAAACCTGACAAACGAGTTAATGATAACAATTCATATAGCCCAATGGCTCTATACTTCGTCTAATTTACATACCGTTGCACGTCATCGGCGTTATAGCCCGTGACGTCACATGATACCAATACGAAATATTTAGGCGGAAGGTGTGTTCTTGTTTAAAATCACTTTGAGGAGTACACTGGCATTACAGCCACTAGACATATTTTATTATATACGCCTAGAAATCGTATTTAAATATTTTTATTAATGTTAACTTAAAGAAACACAAAATAATATGACATTGTATAAATGCATTATAAAGCGTTTTTATGAAGAACATTTGTTCGGAACACACTGTAACTGTAATCGAACGAAAGTGATATTTTGGCACAAATTGGTAACACTTATTTGCAGTTGCAGTGTTGACGTTTTAGTTTTGTTTTTATTATTTACTATTAATTAAACTATGTTGTTTTTTAAAAAAGCGGCTCAAATTAGTTTTAACAAGATTATTTTTAAACTCTTGTTTTGTTGCTATTGATTTACATTAAATATTAATTTGTTTTGTTGTATAATCCACTTTTGCAATAATTATGTGACCTATTTGATTTAAAATGGATTCAGGATTTTTTTATACTTTGGCAACTATGTCAACTTCAATCTCTGTCAATGTTAATGTCGTGCAACGGTAACTAAATTAGATGGACTGTAGCATCTTGTTTTCTTAGAATTCTTGCAAAATATCTTATCTTTATAAAAATAGATTAGAGCAAAGCTTAGAATTTAATTATATTCTCAAAAAATTACAATTTGGATTTTGTTAATTTAAATATACCTAAGTCAACTTTATGAAAAACTTATCTACTGCACCAGTATCTTAGACGTATCATCTGCTTTTGACAATATAAATTTGGATATACTCTAAAAAAATAATTTTATCAGTTGTGATACCAATTTCTATATCTTCTTTTTTGAAAACCTTATACTCAGAAAGACTAAGTTAAAAATTAATGAGAAAATTTTATTCCCTCGACTTTACAATGATAAAATTGAGCAGCAGCCTAGCATAATTACTTGTTAGAAGCAAGAACCAGCAAAAAGTTGTTGTCGATAATCGATAAGTTGAATTGAAATCTATGAAATATTTTGCCTTTTAAACTTCTGATTTTAAGGTAATTAATAATGCAGTTTTGTACTCACAGCATTCTACGATTTTCAGTGCATTGTCACATTTAACTTGTAAAGTTGTAAACAGTATAAAAATTAAATTATATTTTTAATTTAAACTACTATAGTTTATTTTTATGAACGAGAGAGTAATTAGCATAATTTTAACTGGTACCTTCGACCACTCCATGGGCGTGCTCAAGATTAATTGAAAAATTACTTTGAATAATTGTAAAAAATAAATGAATTATTTCAGTGTTATAAAGTGTTATGTGTATGTAAACAAAAGTGACCTCTTTTATCACACACTATATTAGAACTGACTGGCCTACATTAAAAAGGGTTTTAAAAAATTCATATTTTTTTTAATTTTTAAAAATTACAAAAGAGAAAAAGAGTTTTTAAAACCGTCTAAGGTATGTTAAATAGATGAATAAAAATATTAATATAAAACTTACAGCTACTTGTTACAAATCCAAATCAGATTCAGAAGATGAACTTTCAGAACCAAGATTTATAATAACTGGCTCGATCATTTTATCAGTAATATTGTCCAGCTTCCACATTTTTTCCTCTTCTTTAATAGTGTGATTTACTGCCTTTTTCCTCCAGTTTTCAGCGTTTTTACATTATTTTACGGCCTCCAAAAAACAACTGTTTAACATCATGAATTTTAAAAGTGGTATTTTTTCTTGAAACTTCACTCTTTATCTGTGCCCATACCAGTTCAATCGGGTTTAATTCACAATGATATGGTGGGGATCTAAGTACTGTCATTCCACGATTTTTGGCAATTTCATCAATTTCGTATTTTTTAAATTTTTCTTTATGAAGGGCACACAACGAATAAAGTTCCTTTCTTATAGATCCGGGATGGTACGTAATATTTTTTGAACTCAGCCAATTCTGCAAGTCTTTTTTTAACCACTTGGTTGTGGGCAGTCCTTCTATAAGTCTGGAGTGATAACTTGCATTATCCATTACTATTACACAGTTCTTAGGAAGAAGATCTATCATTTGTTCGAACCATTCTTGAAAGACATCAGCGTTCATGTCTTCATGGTAGTCACCGGTACGAGTTGATTCAAAAGTTAATAAACCACCTTCAACAAAACCGTCTGAACTGCCAATGTGTACTATTATCAGCCTGCGTCCCTTTCCTGATGGTGGGTTTAAACCAGTAGATAAGTTATTTACAAAAGCGTGCCTTTGACTTGTACAGTTTCCTGCCAAAATTTATTTGGTGTATGACCCTCGTTGATCAGTTTCATCAGATAAATTTTTTTTTTGTTTCTCATTTCCTTTATGGTTCTTAGAAAATGTCTTCTCCATATGACAATATCGCTTCTTTCTAATAAAATAGACTTTCTGGGATTCTTTTTCCAGCGGAAGCCTATTTCTTTTAAAAGTTTCCATAACGTACTTCGACTCATTTCTGGGTAATCCTTATCATCTCGAATTGAGACAAGAACTTTATCCAATGTTGGAAATTCTTGTCTAAAGAAGAATTCATGCACTTTCCGTCGAAGTCCTTCCCACGCTTCTTTTTGTTTCTCGAGGTCTCCAGAATGTCACTTTATGAGACCATCTGTTGGTGTCTTGTCTTGCTACATGTGCTACCCATTGCCATCTCAATGTCGCTATTTTTCCCATGATGTCGGTTACTTTAGTTCTTCGACGTATTTCGGTGTTAGGAATTTTGTCTCTGAGGCTTATATTTAACATGGCCCTCTCCATGGCCCGTTGAGTTACTCTTAATTGTTCTGCCATTTTTCTTGTTATTGCCATAGTTTCCAATCCATAAGTTGCAACTGGTAGTATACAAGTGTCATAGGTTTTTCGTTTTAAGTGAATTGGGATTTTTCTGTCTTTTAAAATGAAGCTCAACTTACCAAAAGCAGCCCATGATAATTGTGTCCTTCTTTTAATTTCTAGGGTTTGATTTTCCTTTTCGTTTTTAATTGCATGTCCTATATATATATATATATATATATATATATATATATATATATATATATTGTTCTACCTTTTCTATATTGATGTTATCTATCGTGATGTTTTCTAGGCTGTTGCTTAATATCTTTGTTTTGTCGAGATTCATTTTTAATCCTATTTGATTCGATTTGTGATTTAAATCTTGTAGCATTGATTTTAGTTCATGGATATCTGTGCTTATTAGTACTATGTCGTCTGCAAAACGCAAATGGTTAAGATATTCTCCATCTATTTTTAATCCATTTTCGGCCCAATTTAGTTGTTTGAAAACATTTTCTAATGCCAAAGTAAATAACTTGGGTGAGATGGTGTCGCCCTGTCTCACACCTTTGCCAAGGTCTATTTTCATAGTTTCCAGATCATCATCTATTTTTACGTGAAAAGTAGCATCATCGTATATATTCTTAAGGAGGGCAGCATATCTTGAATCTACTCTGGCGTCGTCCAATGCTGTTAAGAAAGCCCATTTCTCGATACTGTCGAATGCTTTGTGATAATCGACAAATGCCAGATGTAGTGGTATGTTGTACTCTATTGTTTTTTCAATAATGGTCCGAATTGTTTGCAAGTGATCGATAGTGCTAAAACCCTTACGAAAGCCTGCTTGCTCCACTGGTTGGTATGCATCTAGTTTAGCTGTCAATCTATTTGTTATTATTCGGGTTAGTAGTTTGTAAAGGTGTGACAATAAGCTTATTGGTCGGTAGTTTTCTATATTTGCGGCGTCCCCTTTTTTATGGAGTAGAATGACTTCCGCATTTTTCCATGTCTTCGGTATTTGTCCTTCCAATAGGCATTTATTAAGTAATGCTCTTATTGCCTCTTCTAATGCAGTGCCTCCCATTTTTAGCATCTCTGAAGTAATTTTATCTTCTCCTGGTGTTTTCCCATTTTTCATTTGTTTTAGGGCGGCTCTAATTTCTGATGTTATTATTTCAGGGAAGTCCTCTGAGCCCACATTTAAGATATGTTTTGTGGTTGGCCAAGGTGCATCTATCTGGGTAAAGTCTACAGTCACTTTTGTGAGTGGTAACACGTTCACACCCATAACCACAGAATGAATTTTGCAGATGTCAAAATCCTCGAAAAAGAAACAGCTTATAAGAGAAGACTTTTTTTAGAAATGACCCACATAGCAACAACAGATAATATAATCAACACAAAATCAGATATACAACACCTTAGTGAAATTTATTCCTTTCTACTGCAGTTGGAAACAAAAAATAATCAAGTCAACGAACTGTAATATTCTGAATAGTATAATATTGTCTATTAAAACTCTTCTGACCATCCAATTGAAGTAGAAACTTAATCATTATTACTGCAATTGTTGCATTTTTCCAGGAAATAAAATTCTTAAGAGTAATAACAATAATTAAAATAACTTTAAAAGAAATAATCACAAAGAAATAAATAAATTCTATATGTATTTATTAATAACAGAATTTAATTGTCTTAAATTAACATAACATAATTTTCAATTAAATGTAACTTTACACATAAACTGAACACAGCTTTAGTTTTCTGGCTGACATCTACTAATATGATAGCTGACAAGACACATTAACCTTGAGGTACATACTAGAATTCCACCTCCTTGTGCATAGGTTGACTAGACCTGGTCCAAAAAATGACAATGTGATATGTAGTTGTGTTTTAACTGTTTTGTTTCTTAAATGTTCAATGTTTTTTAATATTTGTATTGTACTAGCACACTGGAGGAAAATAACAAAAATGCACTTGTATTGTTTGAGTTTTCAAGCCACCATATAACACATACAATTTATTCCTTTTTTTTGCTATAAAAAATCTTCAAAAAAGTTTTTCAACATGGAACTTTCAAATACCACTTTTGCCTGCAACCTCACACAAGTAAGTGTTTCACTACATCTTATGTAAAATACACAATTTCACCATTTTGTAACATATTGTAGCATTCGTCTGAAGATGTTAAAGAAATTTAACGAAATATAGCGAAGTCGTTGAAAAGAGCACACTTTGGCTTTCATTATTCAGCTGCTAACCCAATTAACCTTACCATTATACTAATTAATAATTGGACAGCTGTGATCATTCTTCGTTTATATATATATATATATATATATATATATATATATATATATATATATATATATATATACATATATATATATATATATATATTATATATATATATATATATATATATAATTTTTATGTTCATAATTATTTTAGACTATTGTATTTCAAAATAATAATTACAATAAATCACTGTATGACCGAGAACTGTCAATTTTGAAATACGTTAGTGTCATGTCTAATTGGCAAATTTTTTACGTGTTTTGTTCATATGCTGGTATATGTGAGTTCGAATCCCAATATGAATCTCGTTTTTTATTTTTGAAATATTTAAAAATATTTTAAAAAATGCTAAATTTTAAAATAAAATAAAAATTTACAACATAATCGTAGTTGTTGGTTTTTTATTTTTATCTTTCACAAAAATTTTTTGAAGGTATTCCTCTATACACGCGTTCAATGTTGGAAACTTGTACGGGAGTGAATCGGTAAAATTTTTACATATGTAAGATATAGGAAAGAGAGAGAGACAGATATATTTTCTCTCTCTGTCTCTCTCGGAAATAAAAATGTTCATTTTGTTAATATATTCAATATTTATTATTGTTATTATTTTAATATTGTTATCATCATTGTAAATTAAACATATGCGTAAATAAGTTATGTATATTGTCATTTTTAAATAATTATGAATATTACATTTTAATTTGTATTGTATTATTTTATTGAATTATGTTGCAAAGTAATGTACTATATTTTTATATTATTAGTAAAATAAACAATGAGTTTTACTGCAAATTATGCGTAAATTGTTTTTGTATTAAACTCTTTTCATACCTATATAAAAATAAGAAAATATATTTTCATTAAAATATTGATTTAATCCTTCATTTACTATACTCCAATTACAGGTCAAATGTTTATATACAGTAAACGATGCATCATATACCTATATACCTAATTATTTTTCTCTTTATGCTCTCTCTTACCTAAAGCATTACATATGTAATGATTGTGCAAATTCACTCCCATATAAATTTGTAACAGCGAAAGCGTTTATAGAAGTATAACTTCTACCGGCAGTCCCACTGGACTGTTTTTTATGTTTAATTTTGAAACAACAGATTTGCGTTGGATATATTAGAACTTATGCTAAAGCCAACTTACATACATTAAAAGAAAATGAACTTCTAGTATAATACTAAACCTAAAAATATAAAAGAAATTACGTACTACTATATGGCCGATTTAAAAACACCTTGTATGTAACTTATTCAGTCATTTTATGTACGGTATGTTTTCAAGCAAATACATTTTTTACAATAGTGACACATTATCGAGTTTTACGATCTCTACAAAAAGCACAACGCCCCCTTTAATTTCGCAATTCCGCAGGTGCTTGTGCAGGTCCAACACCACTAGTTTAGCTGCAAGCTCTCTTATATCTTGTGCCGAATGGGAAGATTTCCTCTTTTTTTATATTGTCCATTACTAACTGAAGACCTAGTTCTAGTAAAAAAATTTCCTTCTTTTGTTTGTTTTAGATCCAGTTTGTTAGTTCTTTGTATCACAAATGCATTTATTGCAACAACATCAAGCAATCCATAAAAGATGACCATGGGCCAACGTTATACAACCATATAGAACGATATTACTTCAGATTTACTTTCGTCACCCGTTGTCGGATCGATTTGGTCTTCATGGTGTAGGGTTGACAAAAGAACAACATGTTTTTTGGTTTTGGTATATACGACAATATCGTCATATCTTGGTAAATTCAAATATAGTTGATTTTGGCTGTCTATTGTATAATTAAAATTCGGTTGGGATATTTTTGCCTTTTTGTTTTTCCGTAGGTTACCTACAATTGTTCTTCTTCTTCTTTAAGTTCCATCTTCTATCGAAGGTTGGAAATCATCATGGCTATGCGGACTCTGTTGACTGCCGCCCTAAAAAGTTCTGCACTACTGCATTCAAACCATTCCCTTAAGTTCTTAAGCCAGGATATTCTTCGTCTTCCCACATTTCGCTTTCCTCGGATTTTGCCCTGCATAATAAGTTGTAATAATGCGTATTTTTGCCCTCTCATCACATGTCCCAAGTACTCAAGTTTTCGTCTTTTAATAGTTAATATTATTTCCGCCTCATTTCCTATCCTTCTAGTTACTTCCATGTTTGACATTCTTTGAATCCATGATATTCGTAGGATTCTTCTGTAACACCAAAATTCAAAGGCGGCCAGCTTATTCAGATGAACTTGTTTTAGTGTCCAAGCTTCCAGACCATAAAGAAGAGTAGAGAACACGTAACATCGAAGCATTCTCAGGCGTAGTTCTAACCTTATATCCCGACAACAAAGAAACTTTTTAAGTTTAATAAATGATGTACGTGCTATTTCAATACGTGTCTTAATTTCTTTGGTTTGGTCTACATCTGATGTTATCCATGTTCCTAAATATTTATAGTTATTAACATTCTCAATTGCAGTATCTTCAATAGTCAATTGGATATTTGCATGTGCAGATTTAGTCATGATCATGCATTTAGTTTTCTTTAAATTTATCTTCAGTCCGTACTCATGACAGCGTTCATTAAGGCGTTGCATTAGGTTCTGTAAATCATTGTTGTTATCCGTAATTATTACTGTATCGTCTGCAAAACGTAAGTTATTCAAAACTTCTCCATTGATAGATATACCTTCTATTGAGTCTGAGAGCGCTTCTTGAAATACCGCTTCACTGTAGACATTGAAAAGTAGTGGGGACAGCACGCAACCCTGGCGGACTCCTCTCTGTATTTTGATATTTTCGGTGTACTGGCTGTCAACTCTTACCTTGGCAGTTTGATTCCAATATAAATTAGATATAATTTTCAGATCACGACTGTCAATATTTTTGCTTTTTAATATATCTACAAGCTTTTTATGTTGAACTTTATCAAATGCCTTTTCAAAGTCTACAAAACATAAGTACATATCCTGATTCATGTCCATGCATCTCTGAGCCAGCACATTCAAGCCGAACAAAGCATCTCTTGTACTCATACCATTTCTAAAGCCAAATTGTGTGTCACTAATCTCATATTCAAGAGTTTTAACAATTCTGCTGTGAATTATTTTCAAAAATGTTTTAAGTGTGTGACTCATTAAAGCTATTGTTCTGTGGTCTGAGCAAGTTGTTGAACTTGGTTTTTTGGGAATTGCTACAAAGGTTGATTGCAGCCATTGTCTGGGGATTGTGGCACTCTGATATATTAGATTAAAGAGTTCAACCATTACATCAATAACATCTTCATCGATGAGTTTTAATAATTCGATGGGCACTTCATCTGGTCCAGTAGCTTTACCCTCTTTTGTGTTTTTAATGGCATAGATGACTTCTTCTCTTAATATTGTTGGTCCAGTATCCTCGGTGATTTCTAATGACAGTTCTTCTCTTTCATCATTAAATAATTGTTGAATGTAATTGGTCCAGTGACATAATCTCTCCTTCATATCAGTAATAATATCCCCTTTATCATTTTTAAGGATATTCGTTTTTGTACGCTTTCTAGAACCTGTCATTTCTTTGATTTTTTTGTGTAAATTAAAGCTATCGTACTTTTTATCCAGATCTTCTATTTCCTTGCATCTATCGGAGAGCCACCTCTCTTTTGCCTCTCGAATTTTCTTTCTGATGTTTCTACAATTGTAATTTGTCACTAAATTTTTTGCGACTTCACTTGATGTAAACCAATTGTCCGTTGTGACAGTTCGGTTGGATTTGGAGATTGGTTTGCAAAGCCGCTCAACCACATCGTAGGCTGCAGAACTAATAGAATATGGACCTGGTGGTTGTGTACCGGCATAGATTTTTAATTGATAAGTATAGAAAGTGCGAGAATCCACCAAAGAATATACCTTCAGACCGTCATCGGTCCGATTTGTTCGGAAGGTATATTCTAAAACTACAGCGACCTCTTAAACCTAAAAGCATCTCATCGATAGTAACGTATTGTCCAATGGTATAATATTTTTGAAAAGTTTACATCCTTGATTACGACTCTAACTGCTGCAAGGTTGTCTACATGTTTCCGTTCGTCCATTGTACGAATATCATCTAAGGTAAGCACTTAATAAGAAATCTAAATCTGCGGATAGCCATCGTTGCCAGAAATATGCCAAGGCCCATACAATTTTTTTTCCAAAACTCAAAAATTTAAGTTCTACCTCCACGGTAAACTCCAGCTAAGTAAAGCAGGCCAATCAGAGCTTTTAGTTCACAGATACTTGTTAGCCTCGCATCGGAAACTGTCTTTATATCTCACAAACACACGCTCCATATATACATTAGTACATTCAACAATATGTTTTATAATTTTTCATTAAAAAACAGTTTCCAGCATTCCTTTCAGTTTGCAACTTTTCGCTTCACGAATAACTCCAGGAAGTTTTGTGATGATATTTTCTCGTCTAGTTCTAACATTTCGTGATCCGCATGTCTTATTCCATTTCATTCCATCTTTGGTATTATAATAAAGGTGTTGGTTTGACCCACCTTGTGGAATACATTTTTGTAAGTTTAGTTCGGTGTCTGATAAATCGAATTCAGACTCTGAGTTATGATTACCATCTTCATTTTCTAATTTTCCAACAATAGACTCATCGGAATCTGAATCTTCATAATTTTCTTCCTCGTCGGTTGCAACTTCCTCGTAGAGACATTGCAAACGTTTTACCTCTCCCTCGTAAGAATACATTGTTTTGCTAAGCTCTAAAAACAATGCACTGCAAATTTTGTTTTGTACTTTCATAAAAAACTACTTACATTAAGGAACGGGTTGGGTCTTCCATCGAAAGGTACCTAGACCGGCAGGACCCGCTGACCAAATAAAGATATTAGAAAAACTGAATGGGCCCGACAGACCCAAGCTGTGCACCGCAGGGTAAAGTAATTTAACGGAATATAATATAATAGACGTATTGGCAAAACAACAAGAAAAAAAAAAAGAGAAACACTAAAGAGAATATTTTGTAAGTCTCAATCAATATACTCGTATTAAAAATGTATCATCATCATTCATCATCATTCAATCTTCGCTTATCCACTGCTGGACAAAAACCTTCCTCATAATTTTCCATCTATAAAGACCTATAAAGATCTAAACTACTACTACAGAAATTGAAAAAAATCCTTCAATTTACTTATTGATCTAGATGAATCATGGATAACAGAGTTAAAAAAAAACTTCACCAGTTAACATTTCAAATAATATTTCCATCCAATTCTATAGGTACCCCTTCTAGAGATAACGTTCACGTAAAATAGCTGTTTTTACATATGGGACCTGAGAATGGCCCTGAACCAAAATAATAATACTACTGCTGGTAATGGCAAAAGGTAATATATATTATTCTGATTTCTGATCAGACAAACGAATATATTCATCTACTCAATGCACTAAATATTTGGCAAACACGCCAATTCCAGAAAGCTGGTAAGCACTTGTAAAGTTGCAAACAGTATAAAAATTAAATTATATTTTTAATTTAAACTACTAGTCATTAACAAATTTGTCAGAACCGATATTAAGCAGTATGATAAACTAGATATCGGGGCCAGACTTGCAACATGTTAAAAAAAAAAAACTAATGAACTTTTTAACGGATGATAGTTGCCAATCTTTATTAGAAACTAAGCAAGCCTCCAAAATAACATCCTCCAATAGCAACTGTCATTCATAAAATCAAATTATAGTTTTGTCCAGAAAACTATAACTCAATTAGAATCCTCCAAATTATAATTGTTAGAGAGTACAGTTTTAATAAAAGAATTTGAGTCATTGTATCAAAACGTTAAAGGTACTATTAGAAAGAAAATTTTTCAAAAATTTAAAGTAACCATGGAAAAAATAATGGTTACCAGGTTCTTTCTGAAGTGGTTCAAGTACTAGCTGGGACATTTTCCGAACCACTTAATTTAGAACCATCTATTATAGTAAATTTGAAAAATGCCCCAGTTACATCAGTTGATGTCGAAAGAAGTTTTTCTATTTACAAATATATGTATTCAGATAGAAGCAAGCCATAAGATTTTTATTAGAAAATTTTGAACATCATTTGATAATCTCTTGTTACCACAATTAAATTAATATTTATATTTTAAAATAATTGTATATGTTACTCATTTATAATATTTTAATCATTTTTATAAATAAAAAAATATTGTAAATATTTTTTATTACATGCATATTTTCTAGATAAATATGCATATTTTGCATACAATACTCCATATTTTTGTATAAAATACTGTATATTTATGCGCATATTGCATACTTTTTTATTTGCATGTTTGCGTAAGTCTACTCATCAGTTATAAGTAACTTCCAAGCTTCTTTAGAACATAGTGGTGGATTCAGTCGGTAGAACCTTTTAGTCCTGCTATTATTTTTAACCTATTCTCTATCCTTCATTGTTGGATATAGGTCTCCCCCAGTTCTCTCCATCTTTCCCTATCTTGAGCTGTTCTCTGCCATGTGGGACCTCCTTGTTTCCTGATGTCATCTTTTCACCTCATCTGTGGTCTGCCTGTTGATCTCTTTGCATTGTATGGACGCCACTTTCCGATGGCATTGTTCCATCGTCCGTCTTGGAGACGTTCATTGTGTCCAGCCTATTTCCATTTCAGTTTTGCTGCTTGTTCTATCGCGTCTACTGTCTTTGTTCTGGTTCGGATCCACTGGTTACGTTTTCTATCTTTAAGTGATATACCCAACATTTGTCTCTCCATCGCTCTTTGTGCCTTCTTTATCATATTCAAATTTTCGTGAGCACCGGTATTATACAGGAATTATATACCTTGCTTCGTAAGTATAGAGGGATTGTTTGATTTTTTAGAACGTAAGAAAGTTTGCCGAACGTTGCCCATCCCATTCTTACTCGTCTCGCTATTTTGGCTGTTTGATTTTCTCTGTTAGCTCTGATTGCTTGTCCTAGATAGATATACTCATTTACCTGTTTTATTTTTTCTGTTTGTATTCTTATTGCCTTTTGGTCTTCCGTGTTTGTCATTACTTTTGTTTTATTAAAGTTAATTTTTAGGCCTTTTTGCAGTGATTTTTCATGAAGTCCATTTAGCATTAATTCCAGTTCTTGTCGTTCCGAGGAGATCAGGAGTATATCATCCGCATATCTAAGGTGATTTAGGTACTTTCCGTTAATACATATTCCTCTGTTTTTCCAATCTGTTGATTTTATTATATCTTCGAGGGTCAAGGTAAACAGCTTAGGTGAAATTATATCGCTTTGTCGGACTCCTCGTTTAACATTTATATTATCCGTTATTAATTTGTCTTCCAGAATTACGGTCATGGTTGCGTTTTGGTAAATATCACGTATCCTGCTATAACTGTGATAATTTTATAAGATTTTACTTTGGAAATTTTTTTCGATGGTTTGGCTCATTTTGTAGAATTTTTTTTATACCAAGCTGAAATGTTCAAAGTAGAGTTTTTGTTACTTGGAGAGTTATTCGTGGCATCATCTCTGTCTAAGGTATTTTCATGCATTGTGTTAACTTCCTGTTCACTGAAACTTCATTGTCAATTTTATCGCTGTCACTTTTACCTGTATAATTAAATAATTTTTGTTCGATTTGCTCCTTATTTTATACTTCTTGGAGAGTATCTGTCGTTTCATTGGCATCTTCCAAATATTTCCAAAACTCTTTAATGTTTATAATATCTTTCATCTCAGACAAAGTTAAATACTTGCTTGAAGAAGCCATCTAAACATGGGTAAATAGATAGCTTTCCCATTATCAAACTTAAATAGGTATGTCATATTAAATCTATTACTGTGTCACGCTCACCCTATCGGTGATAGTTACGGGTTAATATATCTATCGCAAATTATTTTAAAATACAATGCAATGTAAAGTTAAGATTACGCAATAGTATTTTATGAATTACCTTCTAAGTTAATAAGTTTTGCCAAAATATTATAATTTTTAATTGTTACACGCGAAAAGTTGATTTTAATATATATTTCATAGTATTGCATTTATGTGAAATTAAATCTGTGCTACATTACGACTACCGTCTGCCGTGTTTGTGTCAATAGGGTATCCTTTGCTAGATAAAAGGTAAGTGAGCAGAACAGCAGTCTAACTTAAGTCATAAACTTAATGATTTGGTGAAGCCTGTATCATCCCGGACACTTAAACTATAGTTATAGTTCAAGAATAATTGTCGAAACTCAAAACTACTCAAGCGGCTACATCTGTTTCATACATGAATTAAGATCGTAAACGTTTAACTGTAAATACACCAAAATCATAAAAATAAAATTTAAATTGGCTACGTACGTTGTAGATTTTTAATTTATTTATAATATATTTTTTAATTCGTTATTATATTGTAAGCATTTTGTATAAAAAAAAGTTAATCAATATATTTATCGCAAACAACATAGGGAAAGTTCGTTCAGTGACGAAAATCCTTTAAAAAAATTTCCAAATATGTACGTTTTTTGAAATATATTAACCTACATATTATCCTTAAGTAATTGTCGCGCGTTCTCACAGTCCTCAGAGAAATGTTTTTCAAATTTATTTGAATTTCCGCCAACAGCCGTGCTCTGTATTCTTTGACCATATTTCGACTATGTTTAGTATATCATATTACCTACAGAACTGCATCGGTTTACAATTATAACAATTACATAGTAATGTTACATACATATATATTATATATATATATATATATATATATATATATATATATATATATATATATATATATATATATATATATATATATATATATAATGGCTATACACACCAGTGTGGGGTTAAACCGCAAATACTTTCTAGATCCTATTTCTTAAGTGGATCAGTCTTTTTTTGTTTATCTTATCTTCTTGACAATATCTCTCCATTTTTTTCTGTCTCTAGTTCTTCCTCTCCATTCACTGACTCCTGCCCTTTGGAGGTCTTCTTCAACTTCTTGCAGCCACTTTGATCTCGGTCTTCCCCTTCTCTTTCTTCCTCCTGGATTTCATTCTATCATTACGTATGTCACTGCCTCATCGCCTGCTCGCCAAATGTGACCTAACCTTTTAACTTTGCATTGCTTTATTTTAGTTACGATGTCTTTCTTAAGTTCTTCCTTAATTTCTGCTTTTGTTCTGCTTGTATATTCATTTTGCTCTGTTCTGATTAGTCCTAGTATGGTTCTCATAATCTTTCTCTCTGCTATTCTTAAGTCTTCTTCATCTTTTTTAACCATCGTCATTGTTTCCCCTGCATATAATAATATTGGTCTAATTATGGTGTTATAAATGCTCATCTTACTTTTTTTAGTGTTTTGCTTTGAGGTAATCTTTTGTTTGCAAAATAGGCTTTATTCGCTGCTAATATTTTTCTTTTATTTCGGATTTCCTTTCTCCGGATTTACTTATTGTAACTCCTAGGTATTTGAAGTATTCTACTTCTGCAAACTTAGAACTTCCCATTTTGATTTTTTCCTTTATTGGTTTTTCCCTAATCTTAATATTTTTGTCTTTTTTTAATTTAATCTTAGCCCCATTACCTCCCCGTTCTCTCTTATTTCTTCAAGTATTTCTTTCATTATTTTTCTGTTCTTTGCAATAATAGCAATATCGTGTGCATATGCAATTATTTGACCACCTATTGTTCTGAGATTTCCTTTATTTATATTTCGCAGTACATATTCTACTGCTAGATTAAATAGCGTTGTTGATAAGGCATCTCCTTTTTTCATCCCTTTATTTATACTGAATTCCTATGTCTCTCCTCTTTGTGTCTTTTTGCTTATTTTTGTAGTTCTCATTGTCATTTCTATTAATTTTCTGAGTTTATGTGAAATGTTTAATTTTTTAAGTGCTGTCATTAAGGCTCATCCTCGATAATCCTAACGGTAAATTTCAGTTTGCTATCTCTATTTCAAAAATTTCTTTCTTTACGAAAACAAATCTGTCATGAAGTAATATTCTAAACTTCGTATCTCTCTCAAGCCCAGGTCAAAAATGCGTTTACCTTTTACTCCAGCCGATTATACACCGAGACAACCCCTGCAGTGACAGGTTTTGGCTTACAATCAGACCATAAATCTCTTTAGTGGTCTTTTGAGTAAATATAATAACAGATCAAAGTAATATAATCTATTCATAAATTTACAATGTAACAAATGTACATACATAATTTATTTGTTATTTTTTTTACGGAAAAATTGGCTGTCTGAAGTTTAACGTAGATTAAAGTTTACGGAAAATAAAAATTATAAAAAAATAGTACATTGTTTACCGGGTAGGAAAAGCTTAACATTCCTGGACGACTGTGAAGATTGCTAAGTCGAGGCGCAAGCCGAGACTTAGCAACACAGAGTCCAGGAATGTGGCTTTTCCTACGAGGTAAACATACTATTTTTCCGCAAATCGTTTAAAATTCGACAGATATTGATTGATTTAAAAAAAAACGCGATAATTTTATTCCCAAATAAATGGTGCTTTGAAATTCCTAATAAAATTACTTGGGTTACTATGGAAACGTATTGAGGTTGAATTGTCAAACTTGACGCTTATAAATTTAATTGCTGGTTAACACTAACAACTGTACGGAAATATCATTTCCTTACAGTAAGGAAATGACATTTCCTTACAGTAAGGAAGTCCTGACTTTTTCTTCAAGAAATTTTGACAGGAATGTCAAAATTTCCTGGCGATTTTGCGGAAAAGATTATTATTATATATCATAAAAATTTGATTAGTATCGCGATCATTAAAATTGATAAAATGAAACGATATAAATATAGAATTATGTCTAATGTTTCTTCAGAAACATTAGACATAATTCGAGTAATAGAAATCAGTTCTTTTTAAAATTTCTTGAAGAAAGGAATAATTTAATTACGCTATCATTTCTAATTTTGATTTTTGATATTGAATTTGACAGGTTGTGATTTATTACACCAAAATCTAATAAAATATACCATGACACAAGAAATAGTTTCAGAATAAGTTTGATGTGTTGTTTATTATCATTCAGTAAGAGACTAATTTACTTCTTACAATGCTAATCTAACAGACAATTATTATTGTCAAATGAAAGAAATAAGATAATTTACTTGTGTGCTTGTGGTTAGTAAACGTCGGCCCTATGCAACTAATTGTCAATAAAGAACGGAGTACAAAAGTTTAGATTTATGAGATTTATGAGGAGCATTAAAGAAACTTAGATGTATACTTAGTACTTATTTCAAAAATTTACAACTAAGGATTTAATTTGTTATATTGTTACGATTTTAAATGTTATGGCATATAGAACTGTAAATATTTTATGACTAATTCTTTTTATTGATTCTCGTAATTTGTAGGTCAAAAATATACCTGAGCTTAGCTACCAGTTGTTTACCAGAAATCTCTAGACACTAATTTTGGTGAATCATCCACGTCTCGAGGTTGAAAAACGAGTCGAGCGCCTTCACCAAAATACGAGACTATTCAAGAAGTCCGCCGAATTTTCTGGATGACACAGTTGTGTATATAAATGAAAGATTTTTATTGAAGAAGTCAGTCATAAGAAGATCGGTAAACGCGGTTTACTTGTACGAAACGTGAAATAAATACATTTGTAAAAGTTATTTAATAAATTAGTAATTAGCTATCGTGAGTTTTAATAAATTAGATTATAGACAATAAATTAGAATAAAGACAAATAAATTCGAACTATATAAATATATAACAGTGGTGTCAGAAGTGGGATATTCAAATAAAAAAAGCGGGATTTTAAATAAATCTAATTTGAACTTTAAATAAAAAGAAGTGAAATATGACGACGATTTACGAGCTCACAGTTACGAATTTAAGAAGGCATCTTGAGGACAGAGAATTAGCTTCTACCGGAAAAAAGGCTGAGTTAGTCCAACGACTAAAGAATGCTTTGGAGGAAGAGGGTTTAGATCCGGAAACTTATATATTTGAAGATGCTGTCATCGCGTCAATTTCAAAATTGGAGAATAAAGTTTCTTCCGATGTAGCCAAGGTTTCCTGTGATATCGCATCATTGGAGAATAAAGTTTCTAACGAGATCTCTTCCTTAGAAAGCAAAGTTTCTAACGAGATCTCTTCCTTAGAAAGCAAAGTTTCTAACGAGATTGCTTCTCTGGAAAGCAAGGTTTCTGCTAACATCTCTAAAGTCACCTCTGAGATGTCTGCCCTCGACGATAGAGTGTCTTCATTAAAAACCAAATTGCTGCCGATATGATGGCCTTCGAAGAGAAGATATGGAAAGAGTTGGAAAGGAAGATTGAGGGAACAGACACAACAGAGAGAGTAAACAATCCAATTACCATAGAGACACAAGAAGACGAGACGAAATGTAAGTTAGAAACACGGCCGAAATTTGAAGGAAGCGGAGGTTATGTTCATGTCAAGGTTCCAACTTTCGACGGAAAATCGTCATGGAACAACTACATGAAACAGTTCGAATCAGCTGCAAGAGCGAATGGATGGTCTGAAAAAGAAAAGGCTGTAAACCTGACTATCGCTCTTCGAGGAGATGCCTTAGATGTGCTCCAGACCATAGCCGTAGAAGAGACGGATGATTTCGAACAACTGAAGAAGAGGTTAAATATGCGATATGGCCACGAACACTTAGAGCATGTATATCAGTCGCAGCTCAAAAATCGAAGACAAAAGAAAGATGAGGCTCTTCAAGAATATGAAGTAGATATTGCCAGATTAGTGCGATATGCTTATCCAACAGCTCCCGAAGACACGATGAAAAAGTTGGCCGTTCAAACGTTTATTGATGGTCTTCGTGATCATTAATGCAAAGAACACTACGATTAGCTCGTCACAAGACGCTGGTTGATGTCTTATCCGCCGCCCTCGAATACGAGTCAGCTACGCAGGCCTCTGGCGGTTACAGTAAAGTTAGGACTGTAAAAGAGGAAGAAGATGAAGATAAACTTGACCAGCTCGTTAATATGATGAAAAGCATGACATACAAGAAAACGAAGACCATAAGATGCTGGAATTGTGGCGAAATAGGACACGTACGAAGTTCATGTAAGCATCCTAGGTACGACACAAATCAAGAAACTCACCATCAGGAAAACTAGAACGGGTCGGCCTTAGGGGGGCAGCTTCGACCCAGAACTCTTCCAAAGACCCTCTCATACTAATAGCTTCTTTGAAATGTCGTGAAGATAGTGTATATGTAGATGGAGAAATAAATGGTAAAAAGCATACGTTGTTGGTGGATACGGGAGCGACCAGAAGCATTATTCGCCCGACAGTTATAAACAGCCGTAAGAAACTGTTACCAACGAGGTTGCGACTGCGGACCGCTACAGGTGAAAATGCTAACATTCATGGAGAAATCCAGGTACAATTAGGAATTGGAGCAGAAAAGTTCGTCCATACTGTTATAGTTGCTGACATCGAAGAGGATGTTATATTAGGAATGGACGTAATGAATACGCATGGATTCCAATTGGATTTTAAAAATAAAGTAATCAAAGTTGGTAACGAGGAGGTATTTCTCCATCCACATGATGACAACACTATGCAAGCAGCCGTTAAAGAAGATACAGTCGTGCCTGCGAGAAGTGAAACGATAATAGTAGCGCGGCTACAGGGAATTGTGGACGAAGGAACACCTGTTATGATGGAGCCTTGGAATCATGACGACGAAGTTGGCCGTGGAATCATAATTGGAAAAGAATTAGTGACTTCGGCTAAAGAAATTCCTGTGAGACTTATTAATGTCAATGACTACCCAGTGACCATCAAGAAAGAGACAAAAGTAGGAACTTGTGTACCTGTCACATCCATAATCCGTCAGACGACAACGTCTGATAATTCCAACGATAAATTTGATCAAATGGTTGCGGTTGCTGGACAGTCTCTGAATCAGATTGAGAAAAGGAAATTAAGGGAATTTCTTCGGCAGTATCGTGATATTTTCGTACCGAAAGGAGGAAAGACGGGAAGAACTACCGTCGTTAAGCATAAAATTGATACTGGTAATGCTAAGCCAATTCGTCAAACAGCTCGACGATTACCACAGACGAAAAGAGAGGAAGCTGAAACGATTGTTCAGGAAATGAAGAAAGACGGGGTGATAGAACCTTCTACGAGCCCATGGGTCTCTCCGGTGGTCCTGGTTAAGAAGAAAGACGGAACAACGAGGTTCTGTGTGGATTACCGTTTGCTGAACAACGTTACCAAGAAAGATAGTTATCCTCTGCCTCGGATCGATGACACATTAGACACATTGGCTGGAAGTAAATTATTTTCCACTTTGGATTTGAAGTCTGGATACTGGCAGGTAGAAATGGACCCGGTAGATAAAGAAAAGACAGCCTTCACCACAGGATCTGGATTATGGCAATTCAACGTTATGCCATTTGGACTTTGTAACGCTCCTGCGACATTTGAGAGGCTTATGGAAAATGTGTTGAGAGGGTTATCTTGGAAAACATGCCTAGTTTATCTAGACGACATAATCGTCTTGGGGGAGACATTTGAAGACCATCTGAAGAATTTAGAAAACGTTTTTAATCGACTTAAAGCTGCCCAATTGATGTTAAACCCCAAGAAGTGCCAGCTATTTCAAGGTAAAGTCAATTATCTGGGTCATATAGTCAGTAAAGAAGGAGTGGCCGTGGATAAGGGAAAAATCGATTCTATTAAGGAATGGCCAAAACCAACTGACAAACATCAAGTGAGAAGTTTTCTGGGACTGTGTACTTACTACCGGAGGTTTATTAAGAAGTTTGCAGATATCGCGAAACCATTAACGCGACTTACAGAGGAAGCAAGAGAATACCGCTGGGATGTAGACTGCCAGAATGCCTTTGAAACCTTAAAAAAGCATTTAATCACAGCACCAATTTTAGGGTATCCACTGCCAGAAGGAGAGTTCATCTTAGATACAGATGCAAGTAATGTGGGAATTGGAGGAGTGCTGTCTCAGATTCAAGGAGGACAGGAAAGAGTCCTTGGATATTTTAGTAAAGTTCTCTCAAAACCTGAGCGAAATTATTGCGTCACGAGAAGAGAACTTCTGGCAGTAGTGAAATCAGTAGAGCACTTCTATCAATACCTCTATGGAAGGAAGTTTTTAATCCGAACCGACCATGCCGCCCTTAAGTGGTTGATGCAGTTTAAGAATCCAGAGGGTCAGATAGCCAGGTGGATCGAACGACTCCAAGAATATGATTTTAAGATTGAGCACCGGGCCGGAGTTAGCCACCGAAACGCTGATTCTCTTTCCAGAAGGCCATGCCCAGCAGAGTGTTCTCACTGCAACAAAACGGAATCCAAGGAAGCAGCAGTGCTAAGAACGACGGTGGTTCACGACGACTGGACGCCTACCAAGATCAGGGAAGAACAAGAGAGAGATTCAGTTATACAGAAAATCCGAAAATGGAAAGAGGAAAACCGTCGACCACCTTGGCAAGAAATATCGAACCTAGGCTCAGTAGTGAAGACGTATTGGGCCCAGTGGGACTCATTTATCATGGAAGATGGCTTGCTCAAACGAGTCCTGGAAAATGATGACGGTTCAGAGAAGAGAAGACAGTTGGTGATTCCAAAGAGCAGAATAGCCGAAGTACTTCGTCAGTTACACGACAGTCCATCAGGAGGGCATTTTGGTGTGAAGAAGACCCTTCAGCGAATTCGGGAACGGTTTTATTGGATGAACAGTTCCGACGATGTAAAAGACTGGTGTAAGAAATGTACTATTTGTGCTACGAGTAACGGGCCTTATCGAAAAAGGAGAGCTCCTATGAGACAATATAATGTTGGAAGCCCGTTTGAAAGAATAGCTTTGGACATTGCTGGGCCGTTTCCAGAAAGTGATAATGGAGGCAAGTACATGTTGGTAGTAATGGATTACTTCACTAAGTGGGTCGAGATTTACGCACTTCCAGACCAGAAGGCGGCCACCGTTGCAGATAAGTTGATCCAAGAATATATCAGCCGATTTGGAGTGCCTTTGGAGATCCATAGTGACCAAGGCAGGAACTTCGAAAGCGATTTATTCCAAGGAATATGTGATAGACTAGGTATGAAGAAAACAAGAACTACGGCTTATCATCCGCAATCGGATGGTATGGTAGAACGAATGAATAGAACAGTTGGCAAGTATTTGACAAAGATGGTGTCCGATCATCAGCGAGACTGGGACCAATATCTCCCGTTCTTCACAATGGCCTACAGATCTGCTGTTAATGAATCAACAGGCCAGACACCAGCCAGAGTCCTATTCGGACGCGAGATGCGACTACCTTGTGATCTAGAGTTTGGATGTCGACCTGGAGAAGATGTAGCAGGTGAAGATTATGTGATCGAATTGCGAAGAAGAATGGACGATGTACACGAGTTGGTCCGTTCCCATCTCCAAATCGCTAGTGACCGAATGAAGAAACGGTACGATACACAAGCCGAAAAGGGGTGTTTTAAGAAGAACGATAAAGTCTGGCTTTATAACCCAAAAAGCGAAAAGGTTGTTCTCCCAAATTGCAGCAGTTTTGGGAAGGTCCATACCTCATTATGGAGAAGATCAATGATGTTATTTACCGAATAAGCAAGATCCCGAGAGGAAAGCCGATGATAGTACACCATAACCGGTTGGCGTCTTTCGAGGGTGACCACGACGTAGATGAAGAAGTGGAAGTAAACCAAGTCCAAGATGTGTCTGACCTCACGTTTGAGGAATTCATGGGTGCCTATGGAGGTACCGGTAAAGCAAGACATGGTGTTACCACTGAAGAAAGGCAAGATCTACTCGCGCTTCCCGATGACTATTCACTGGCCCTTACCATCCCGGCCAGTATCAAAGATGCACCAGGGTTGGCATCCGTCTTTCGAAGGAAGTTTGGTCGAGTTGCAGAACTTCAATGCCAAGTGCCAGCTCCTGGTAAAACCTTGAAACTTCAAGATGCATCACGTTACCTTTTCTACCTGGTAACAAAAGACACTGCCCGTGACCAACCTACCTACCGAGATGTATGGGAAGCCTTACTTCAGTTGAGAGAGCACGTACTAGAGTCCGACGTGCAAAAGTTAGCCATGCCAAAGTTAGAGTGCCACCAATTAGATTGGAGGGTTATACGAAACATGGTGGAGGAAATCTTTAAAGACACCGAAGTCCAGGTGTTAGTCTGTTGCAATCCGCATAGTTACTGGTGCGGAGAGAAAACTGTCCCTTGTCATTTCTATACAACTGGAAGGTGTAAAAGAGGGTCCAGTTGCCGATATCAGCATGCCGCTCCAGTTCCAGTCCCGACAAGGTTCCAGGAGGAACCATCTTTTAAGAGGGGGGCAATGTTACGATTTTAAATGTTATGGCATATAGAACTGTAAATATTTTATGACTAATTCTTTTTATTGATTCTCGTAATTTGTAGGTCAAAAATATACCTGAGCTTAGCTACCAGTTGTTTACCAGAAATCTCTAGACACTAATTTTGGTGAATCATCCACGTCTCGAGGTTGAAAAACGAGTCGAGCGCCTTCACCAAAATACGAGACTATTCAAGAAGTCCGCCGAATTTTCTGGATGACACAGTTGTGTATATAAATGAAAGATTTTTATTGAAGAAGTCAGTCATAAGAAGATCGGTAAACGCGGTTTACTTGTACGAAACGTGAAATAAATACATTTGTAAAAGTTATTTAATAAATTAGTAATTAGCTATCGTGAGTTTTAATAAATTAGATTATAGACAATAAATTAGAATAAAGACAAATAAATTCGAACTATATAAATATATAACAATATGTAAATATACTCCTAGATCTAGAGAAAATGGGAGTGCGACAATGGGAATTACTGGCACAGGACCGACAAACATGGAAGGCAATAGTAACCGCGGCAAGGCTTACGAAGAGTTGTAGCGCCATTGATGATGATGATGATGATGATGATGAAATATACTGTATAACTATTTATATGGATGTGAAATATGGATCATGAAGGATAATATGATGGACGATTTTAGGATGTACGTTGAAAAATTAAGGCAAATATCGAGCACAAATTTAATAATCAAATCTTGCAAAAGTACTTTCGCTTTCTACAGCATCATCAGGGGCATCTGAAATAAGCTAAGAAAAGTTTTTTTTAAATGAAGAAAATTAATAAACTTCGATAAAAAACTCGAAGTTAATGGATGATAAAAGTTTTTTGTGATTAACATTTTAGACTTACTTCGTCAAATTTGGGCTATCCAGCAAGCACATATGACCCTGATGATGCTGTAGAAAGCGAAAGTACTTGGGCAAGATTTGATTATTAAATTTGTGCTCGAAATTTGCCTTCATTTTTTAAAGTTCATTTATTCGAGCATTCAACCTTATATCAATAATTTAGGATGTGACTCAGGTATATGATAAAGTATGGCAAAGACGCCATAACTATAAACTAAGACTACATTTACCAAAACGATACTCTCAAATAATTGACTCCTGCATCTTGGAAAGATATTTCAGAATTAAACAGGAAGAAACATACATGGAATTGACAGATATTACAGCAGGGCTGCCACAAAGAAGTGTCTTTACCTTTTGTATACGTGTTGTATTATTGTCCTAGAAAATATACAATTGCAACATTTACCGAAGATATTGCTATCATAGCAATGTGCAAAACCAGCAAGGAAGCGACAAAGAAATTACACAGATGTTAATCAAATATATACTCCAGGGAAATAAGCAAAAAATAGACCATGTTCGTGACACTCAATAATCCAGGTCGCTGACAACTTTTTTAGTTATTGTAGACCTCTAGGAAAAAAACCTACTTGTTTCTTGCCTTGAATCTGGAGCTGTTTTTTAATTATTGACAATTTAATGCAAAAAACGCGACTGTTTCTATGATTATTGATACTAGTATTAAAAAAAAATAGATTTTTGGAAGAAAATTGTTTTGCACGAATTGTTTAAACAAACTAGACTATTTATTAATTAATTAATATATAAACAAATTACTAATTCCTAATGTACGTAGAAATTACATACAAATTAAAAAAAGAATGATCAAAATCCATTGAGTAGATCCGAAAATATAGAAAATTTTATTAGTTTGAAATTGCTTGTTCGGTATGGATTTGTAGGTTCTTCCTAGTCACCATTTGAACTACATTTTTGAAAATTCGTAGAGGGTCCTGTAAAGGTACAATGTTTGTGCAAATTTTTTAACAAAAAATACAAATCCTATTCCTTAACATGGCAAAAAATGAGGTTCCCTAATTATTATAATCAAATTAGCTGTGAATTATCATCTTTTCTTTGACTTGATCTACTACTTGTTGTAATTGGTCGTAAAACACTTCCCTTGTTGTTTGAGGCTTATTATTTTCTGGGCCGTATACTCCGATAATGTTCAGGTTTTCCTTCTCCATTCTTATCTTTGATGTTACTATTCTTTCTGATATGTATTGACACTCTTTGATGTAATTTTGATACCTTTGGTGTATTAGTAAGGCTACACCTTCTTTGGCCCTGTTTTCTTTTGCTACTCCACTGTAGATTAGTATGTATTCACCTAATTTTGATTGACCTTTTCCTTTATTTTTTGTTTGCAGTAGAGCACACATATCTATTTCTTTCTCTTTCAACACTTGGGTTATTTCTTGGTCCCTTGAGTTGAGTGATCTGATATTCCAAGTAATTCTCATCTGGGTTTTGGATGTTTTTCGCTTGTCCTTATTTCTTGCCGTAGTCGTCTTCATAGTATCAATCCAGTTCCGAGACTGTACATTGTTTCTTTGAGCAGTATTTGATTTTACGATTGGTAGGTTGCTGAGCAATAAATATAAATAATTAAATTTCATATTCAAATACTGCAAAATATTTGGTTATTACTCTGAGCTCATGTAAAGAAGAAAAGAAAATAATAATTCTGATTGAAATACAAAAAAAAATGTACTGGATGATTGACCAAAACTCTACGCTGTTTCTATATAATAAATTATTATTATATAAGCAAATACTGAAACAATTGTATTATTATAAAAACAGTATAAATATTTAGAAGGAAAATGGAAAATCAACAGAAAATATTTCTATTCATATAAAAATTTAATAAAATTATAGGTACTTACTGCTTATTTATATAAAATTTCCTATTTTAAATACAATAAACACACTGGTTTGTCAAAAGTCGAAATAAGCCCTAATAATGTTATTCAACTTTATTTATCCTCCTCCGAGGGTTTTACCTACCTGGCGAGAATCCAGAAGCTACCGACAAGGACACCCTGTGCTGACGGAGAGAAAATTGCATTTAGCAGAAATTTGAAATTTTTTAAAAGTTTATATCAAATAGCTGCTTTGTGTTACACTTTATGTTAAAAATAAAAACAGATTCGGAAAGTGGGTCAAATTCTGTAGTGCCCTATTTCAAAAAAAAAATTTTTACGTTTATTTTAACCAAAAATATTTGAAAAAAAAATATTGTTTAAACAATTTATTAATTTACAACCAAATAGTGCACTAGAACTTTTTTAGACCTTCCATATAAAAAAAGAATCATCTCAATATCTGCCATAGTTTTTGCGTTATTTGATATAAACTTTTACATTGGAATTTACCTATGCCCAGAATCGCGAGGATCGGCCTTAATACGTTCCTTTTAGTTGAATGAAATGCCTGTTTGAAGTTTATGAATAACATTTACAATTCTAATTTATACTCGTTTGCTTTTTCCATTATTTGTTTTATTGTGTGTATTGCATCTATTGTAGATCTTCCTTCTTTGAATCCACATTGGTAAAGTTGTTACGATATGAATTGGGAAAGAACAATTTTTGGGGTCCGGTCAGTAATTCTACGGCGAACATAGAAATAAAGATAAATCTTTGTAATTCTAATTATTGATTACTCCTGGTATTAGTCCACATGGATAGTGGTGTGGCTTATTAATTTGAACGTATCTTATTGGGTAATACTGAAATGTAATTGGTCAAATTTTTCGACAGTGCATACACTATAACCAAATCTGGCTTTGCCGTTAGCAGGTAAAAATTGTTTCTCATGTTTCAAAGGCGGCAAGCATTTAAATAAACACAATAACAGTGTCGTCGTGATAAATTAATTTTATTTTAAACTTATTATATAAATTATTTTATTTTTATAGCAAAATTGTAAACTCATTTTTTAGTTCTCAAATTAATAAGCACATTAGATTTCATTTGCGTTATGTATGTATATACTTTTAATCATCAATTTTAAATTTCAATAAAAGTTAAGGAATTTTTAGGGTCCAGTCCCCAATAATTCAGAAATTAAACATTATTTGTAATTGATCACTAACGGTATTGTCCATATTGCAGCTGTGGTTTATAACTTTCTACGTATCTTATCGGGCACTACTGAAGTGTAATTAGTCAAATTCTTCGGAAGTTATTACGCTCAAACTTGATCGTTATCTGGTCAAAAATGCCTTCTCAGGTTTCTCATACTAAACGATATATTCAGTATCGTCGTGTACGACAGCAAGTTCACGTATATTTTTAATATTTTTGTGCAAACAGTAGTGTTGTGTTTTAGTTAAGTTTGAGTTAAGACAGTAGAAAATAAGTTGTGAACACATTAAAGAATATCGAGATGACAATAGAGACATTGTGTATCTTGATGAAACGTGGTTTGACACCCATGATGTAGTTCAATATGGCTGGATGGATGATAGCAAAAAGTGCTGCTTGAATACTCCTTGTTCGAGAGGAAAAAGAATTATAATTCTACATGCTGGAACTAAGAGCGGGTTTGTACCTAATGCCTTGTTATTATCGGCCAAAAACATTAAACAGTGTCATCAGCTGATTATCATGAGGATATGACGGCTGAACTTTTCGAAAAATTGGCAACGGAACAGCTGTTACCGAATATTAAAACAAATTCCGTGATAGTAATGGATAATGCGTCATACCATTCTAGACTATACACCAAAATTCCAAATACTAGCTCCAAGAAGGAAGATATCATAGAATTTATGGAGAACAAATGCATGGCAACACCTAGTAAATGTACCAAAAAGGAATTGTTGCAATTAATTAAGCAACAAAATTTTCAAAAAGAATATGTAATAGATAAACTCTTTGAACGCCACGGGCATACGGTTTTTCGGCTCCCTCCATATCATTGTGTTTTCAACCCAATTGAAATGATATGGGCCAATGTAAAAAAGAAATTGCGGAAAATGAATCAATCTCCCCAATTAAGTGACGTTGTTGTCCAAAATATAAGAACAGTGATCGAAGAACTTAACAAAACTGACATTTGGAAAAATTGTGTAGCGCATGTTCAAGTAAAAGAAAAAGAATATCCTACTTTACCACCAATTGAACCGGTAGTTATAAACACAAACGACGACTCAAGTTCTGGACACAGGGATAGTGATAGTGTTTAATTGTTTGAATATTTCTACAAAGACTTCCACAACTTGTCAAAAATATGTTCTGTATATCGAAGTAAATGTGATCTCTCGATTAATCTATAACCTAAGAGACAATTCGACTGTAAGACGAATTGGCCGATTTCATGTAAGTATCTTTCAAAAATAAGCTCTTTAAACCGATGAAACTTACAGATCATATTCATGATTATTTTTTACCAAAAAAAGGGATCAACTTTGTTTTGAGCGTAACTTGCTTACGTTTGATGCTAGAAACTTTTTTAAAAATCAAAAATAAAGATTTCTCTAAACAATTAAAAAAAAAGTAAAAAAATATATTTTTTTTATTATTTCACGTTGAATTATTCGATATGGAATTTGACGAATAGGTAAGAATCTATTTTTCATTAGCTATAACTCTGCTTCTGCTGGGTATACAGACTTCATACATATACTATTGTTTTCACTTTTTTATAAACTGTATTTTTGCTACCAACATTTTTTCCATAAAATACTTACCTTTTGAGTTATTTGCGAGAAATCGTCCAAAAACGTGGTGTTTTTGATGAAAAATGAATATATTCACTCGCAAATAACTCGAAAAGTATTGATTTAGTAAAAACCTCTATAGAACAAAAGTTACCTAGAATTAGTCAGTTTATCCACTTCCGGACTTATTTTGGATGTATATCTTTTCACCCCCCAAGAAGGTGCGGTACTCACCCCCAGGGCAAAAATACACATCGGCACAATATCACTTTTTTTCCTTGACACGTTAGCTATATGTGTATGACAAATTTCATATCAATCCCAGTGGTTCTTTAAAATTTAGAGGTTTTTACAATATTTTACCGTTAGTGAATGGACTATATTGTGTATTAACTTTTAATCATCTTTGGTGTCAAGTTCCTAAAGAAATATGAATAATTAACAATATTATTACTGTTTAACAAAATATTAGACCTTAATTTAAAAATAAAAGTTTATTATTTAATTGCTATTGCGCCGCCTATGTTTTACAAAGAGGCCGACACTTGAGTGTCGAATTTTGTTTTTATGACTTGTCCAACTGACATCGTAGAAACTATACTGTCCTACTGTCTTTGTGATCTTTGATAATCTTTTTTTTTATTATTGATGTCAATATTTTATATGTTGTATTTAGTAATGTTATTTCTTTATAATTTTAACAGATTTGTTGGTCTCCCTTTTTATGTACTGCTCTGATCTGTCCTACCTCCCAGTCCCCTGACAGTTTTTCTTCTTTCCATATATTTTTCAATAGTGCCAGTATTTATCCTCTTAGTTCCCTTCCACCGTATTTTATTAGTTCCATATTAATTCCGTCTTTACCAGGGGCTTTTCAATTTTTGCTTCTCTATATTACTTTATCCA
>OU898283.1:41169769-41186771 GCA_918026665.1 Diabrotica balteata
AAAATAAAGGTATTTTAAAACTCGAAATCTACAATAATTTATTTCACCATCGAATAAGTACCTAATACGACTAAGACTGGTCAATCAAAGCTTTTCATAGTTAGTATTTTGTAAGCTTGGCGCTTGTCATATATTGAGGGAAAAAAATTCACAACACCTGGTTTATCAGTGTACGAAGCTAAAAAACTTCTGTTTTAAAACTCGTGTAAAACTATATAGAATACTGATAGTCCCCGTTCTTTCTTCGAACGGCAGAATATCTACAAGCTTAAGTTGCTGGAAAATATATTACCACTATAATAAATCCAAACCGTCTACAGTGCGCAGGACATATAGCCTTGGAGCTGGAATCAAACATTGTAGCAGCCCAATCGGTGAAAATGAGAAGGCGGGTTAGACCAAAGCTGAGGTGGATAGACGAAGTAACACAGGAGACTGAGAAAATCGTAGATGTCAACTGGAAAATTCAAGTAAGGCACAGAAGAATGGCACAGAATGACACAGAAAGAAGAAGGTCGATGCCCTTTATGATATGTAGCACCATCATGATGATTATGGTAGCTAGGAAGTTTGTTGAAGATATTCATTTTATTATAAACTGACCTTTTACTTAATGAAACAGTGAGAAGATCGTTGTTGACAACTGGAAAATTTAAGTAAGGTGCAGCAGAATGGCAAAAGAGCTTAAGAAGGTCAAGGCCCATTACAATGTATAGCACCATCATGATGATGATGGTAGCTAGGAAGTTGTGTTGAAGATATTCATTTTTGTATAGACTGGCCTTTCACTTAATGAAACACAATTACCTGCAGTCTTTGTCTAACTATACTTAACATATTTTTATCATCTACTACTGTCAGTCATAATTTTATTTTAATTGACTTATTTAATTATTTATTATTATAATATTTATTTATTCAAAAATAATACAGAGAATGCTACAAACCTTTTTCTCTCTCATAGCCTCCCTGTTTTACAGAAATTTTATCTAAAAGTGCTGGAAAAACAAACCTCTAAGACAGTTTTAGATCTCGGGCACTGTATAAACAAATCTTAATTTGTATGTCAACGCTCAAGTACAAATTGCGATTTTAAATCTCTTTTCAAATATTTTAGAAAGCATTTAAAGTAGTGAGATTATTCAAGTTGTTTAATCAATTCTTTGGTTTATTAATTGGTTTTCTTATGAAGTTTGTCATTTTTTTATTAAAATTTTATAAGTTCTGCTTTGCTTCTTTAATTACCGAGTTTAAGTCCAATATTTTGCAATTAGTAAATGAAGTATTTGACATATTGAGTATATTGGCGGACCATCGTTATAATAGATGTATTATGAAAATTTATAAAACGTATTTTAAAATTCAGAAAGTTTTTAATGAAACAAAATGTTTTATTCTAATACCTTTTATATTAACACATGAAAAATTGTAATAATAATCCATTTTTTTTTGTTATTTTTATATATGTTTTTTTTTTTATTTAGAATTTCCGCATCAACCATTAAAGGTTATTAGCGGGTTTTACAGATTTTACAGTTGTTATTACAAATACAAATTTAATAATTACAAATTGCGTATTAAATTACACATAATAAATTACAAATTACAAAGAGATACATATAATATAACTTAAATTTTGTGTAGTAAACGTATGTCCTTAAGGAATTTGATTGTATTAGATCAAATTCCTTAAGGACATACGTTTACTACACAAAATTTAAGTTATATTATATGTATCTCTTTGTAATTTGTAATTTATTATGTGTAATGTAATACGCAATTTGTAATTAGTAAATTTGTATTTGTAATAACAACTGTAAAATCTGTAAAACCCGCTAATAACCTTTAATGGTTTTATATATGTTAAAACATACAAACATGGGAAAATTTACATTTTTGTAAGTTAGTTGGTTAGTTTTAGAACTTGTTTTAAAATAAATTAATTGTTTTTCATTTAGATACCTATGTAATTTTTTTTTATTGATTTATTTAATGTCGTCCGAACCACTGAGGTTATAGACGACAACAATGAGAAATACATATTAGAACAAAGAAAGGGTATAATTTTAATTACCTACTAACATGGAAGAAGATTAATATATGTAATTTGTGATACAGACTAGATTTTAATTCAAATATCTTTTATGCCTATAGCCGCTAAAAACTTTATAATATTGTTGACATGATCGTTGTCTCTCGCATCTCTCGAAGAAGCTCGCATATGTCGCTGGGATGGTTGAGTTTACTTCTCATTTCCTGGAACATTTGACATTCGGTTAAAATATGTTTTACTGTACTGATGGTTTGACACTGGTTGCAGGATGGAGGATTGTCTCTTGTAATTCGGTGAAGATGTGTATGGAGGGTGTGACCAAGTCGAAGTCGAGAAAAGATGACTTGTTTTTTTCTAGGTAACACAAAGGCTTGTTTGTGTAAAGCATTGTCTTTAATTTGCCTTAGTTTTTCGGAACACTTTGACCATTTGTTTTGCCACGCACAACTAACTGTTTTTTACTATTTTTTTTTTATTTAATTATTACACGATTTTATTTAATTGTACTTGACCATCACTTGTCGCTGCTTCGTGAGCTAGACGGTCTACAACCTTGTTATCGTGTATTCCAATATGAGAGGAAACTATGATTAACCCTGAGCTACTATCGTGTATTTACACCCACATAACTACTATCGTGGGGTCATAGATGACCCGAATTTTAAAAACCTCTAAACAAGATATAAAAATATATTTTTTATTGTTTTTGTATTTTTGACAAATGAATGTGTATATAAAAAAGAGATTTTTTGTAAACTTAAATTTTATTTCAAGAAAATTAAGATGCTATAATAAAAATTATAGAACTTTTAAAATAAATTTTGATCAAAAACATAACTCATTATTATAACAAAAAAAATATATCTTAAATTGAAATTAACGGTTCATTTTCTGAAAAGTAGTTTATAATAGTAACGTCTTAACCTAATACAAAAGAAAATCATAATAGAGTAACCATATAAAAAAATAACAGTCATGTTTTTTTTCGTAATGTTAGAATCTTGCGACAAAAATATTTGAACAAATTGTAAGTGTTTATCTATTCTTTGCACATAGTACAGGTAACTCTCTGAAGTGAATGTGTTTTGCAGATGGTCCTATGACATTCTGCGCAAAATGTGGAATGTTTGTTATCCTTACCTCTGGGACACAAGTAGCATCTACGTCTTACAACTGGCCTTTCTGGTTTGGTCTGATCTTGATGAGTAATTTTATTTTCTAATGCTTTGGAAATTATCGAGCGTAATTCTCTTGACAAATTTGGCATTGCAAATCTTACTTCTAAATGTTCATTTATAAGACTGATTCCCAGCTCTTGAATAAAATCCGATCGATTTTTTCTAACCCCAGGATTAGCTGCGTGAAAAATAATGTGACTGTTTACTATAGCAATATCCATTATGGAATACCAAATTACTAAAGGCCATCGCTGGCATCTTCGACCTGAACGATAAAGTGCACATTTTTGATCAGTGCATCAACGCCCCCTTTCGACGAATTGTAGAAAGCTATTATATCAGGTTTTTTGCTTTCCTGGTCAACAGATTTGTCGTGATGCATAGACGACAACATAATTACACTTTTATTTTTTTTAGGGACATATGATACGATTGTATTGTCTCGTGTAAAACCAAATAAACACTTATCAACTTCGTAATTTTTATTTGGTTGAAATTGTGGAGGAATTTCTCTCTTATTTTTACGCATTGTACCTACATAGGTAAGTCGAAGTTTTTTTAGTTCATCAACTAGCTCTATTGAGGTGAACCAATTATCACCAGTGACATTTCGGTTACTATTGGCAATTGGTTCCACTAAAGCAAGTACTGATCTTGTAGGTATGGATAGCTTTTGGGCATTAGGATCATTTGTTTTACCCGTATACACAAAAGCATTTACCAAATAATGTGTTTTTGCGTCACATAAACACATGATCTTGATGCCGTACTTGACTGGTTTGGCTTTCATGTACATTCTGAAAGGGCATCTACCTCTAAACCCAACCAACATCTCGTCCACTGTAACATATTCGGAACAGGTGTAGTTTGCTGTACTGTTAGATACGAAACATTTAAATAAATAGGACACTGCTGCAAGTCGATCTCCATTGGCCTTCTTTTGCTCTCTTATTTCATGATTGTCAAATCTTATTGCTGTGAGAAGAAATAAGAAGCGTTCTTTTGACATTGTAGCACGAAAAATTGGCCTACCTAAAACACTTGTCGAAAATAATGAATCGACATTCTCATGATTAGACTTTAGTACACCTGAAAGGTATAAAAGACCCAAAAAAGCCTTAAGTTCACCTTCGTTTAGATGATCGACAAATGTACATGTATCCCCATAATTTACACTGAGCTCGGTAATTTTTTCATTTGTGTACTCTAGAATAGAGGCCAACATGTCAGGAGTTATAAGAAGTGACCAGGATTCAAGTGGACTGGATGGTTTTGTTTCTAAGGCAGGTCCACGAAGACCAGGAAGGTGTGTAATAATGTTCTGTGCGCGAATTTTTGATGGGGCCGGAGCATTTTTAGCCCACTTATATCTGTTCCGTCCATAGTAAAAATTTGTTTCATTATTAGATGCTGTTTCACATTCGTCGCTTGATAAGTCACTTACGTCAATTTCTGAATCTGTGTCGTGAACCGAATGTTCACTTTCAGTGTCAGTATCACTGTTATTAGAGTCACTATAGTGTCATATTTTCGGTTGGTTCCTCCAGAGATTCGAGAAAGTCAAAAACATTTTCACTTGTCACCGTACTTCCGCTAATTCTTAAAGCCATTTTAATGTATTATCTTAAATAATAATAACGTAACTACTATGGTGGGGTCAAATCCGACCGGAACTCAGCAGCACGTGTGCACTATCCCACTGATCGTTTGCTACTAAGCGGCATGCTAAACTACGTACTTAATTGGGAGAATACATAGAATAACAAGGTCGTTCGCCAAACTGTCTACCAGTGGCGCACGAAATTTCAAGTCCTGGGGTCAAATTTGACCCCACGATAGTAGTTCAGGGTTAATACCACGTGTTTGTTTTCTTTTGCAGCATTTTAAAATTCTTTGTAAATGTCCTTATGAATAGGGTTGCTGGAGTATATGTTTTGGATGTTACAAAGGGCATTCATTGAGTCAGTTATGATTGTGTAATTTCTCTGGTTCGTTTTGTTAATGAATTTTAGAGCTTCAAGGATTGCGTATAGTTCTGCATTGGAGATAGTCCAGTTGTTATGCAACTTAAATTTAGCATTATGAGTATTACAGAAAATGGCTGCGCCGACTCCGTCCGTTGTTTTTGATGCATCTGTGTAGATCTGTCGGTAGTCGCTAAATCTATCCATATTATCTTTGAAGTGGTTTATTAATATGGCTGGTGGGGATTCATGTTTATTAAATTTTAATAGATCAGTGATTACTGCTGGTTCATTTACAGTCCATGGGAAGAAGGGTTTTCGGATGGATGGTATATTGTCGGGAATATTATGCTATATTTATGAAGTAATCGGTTAATTCGTTCATAGAAAGGCGGATTACATTGAAATGGGATGAGAAGTAGTGGCTGAAACGATTGCTATGAATGTTGTGGTAGACTGGGTTATCTAGAGAGGATTGAACCTTACAAGCAAACGACAAACTCAAAAAATCTCTTCTTAATTCTAAAGGGGTTTGCCTGACTCACTGCATATACTTGTCATGCATATACTGCTGTATTGTTCAAAAGGCACCCAAAGCGATACGCAGTCCCGTATTTTGAATTACATCTAGTTCTTTGAGAATATATTTCTTGGCTGAGTTATATACCACTGAGCCGTAGTCAATTTTTGATCGAACTAAGGATGAAAAGATTCGTCGAAGAGTTGCCGTATCGCTGCCTCAGGTAATGTCTGACAATGTCTTCAAAATATTAATGCTTTGCTGGCAAGTACCTTTTAGATTTTTAATGTGACTTTTCCAATTCAATGTTTTGTCAAATGTAAGACCGAGGAACTTTATTTCTTTTACAAAGATCAAATTCTTATCATTTATCGTTAAAATTGGATTATCTTGTTTTCGCTTTTTGGAGCCCAGGTAATGTCTGACAATGTCTTCAAAATATTAATGCTTTGCTGGCAAGTACCTTTTAGATTTTTAATGTGACTTTTCCAATTCAATGTTTTGTCAAATGTAAGACCGAGGAACTTTATTTCTTTTACAAAGATCAAATTCTTATCATTCATCGTTAAAATTGGATTATCTTGTTTTCGCTTTTTGGAGCCCAGGTAATGTCTGACAATGTCTTCAAAATATTAATGCTTTGCTGGCAAGTACCTTTTAGATTTTTAATGTGACTTTTCCAATTCAATGTTTTGTCAAATGTAAGACCGAGGAGCTTTATTTCTTTTACAAAGATCAAATTCTTATCATTCATCGTTAAAATTGGATTATCTTGTTATCGCTTTTTGGAGAAGAGCAAACATTTTGTTTTTTCGTTAGAGAAACTGAGTCCTCTTTTTTCAGACCATTTCTGGCAATTATTTAATGCGCTTTGTAGAATTCTTTGGGTGGATTCTACATTTGTTCCTCTTATTAGGATAAATAGATGATCTTCGTATAGTCTTGCTTCTAATGGATGTTGACATTGTTCAAAGATATCGTTAATTGTAACAAGAAATAAAGTTACACTTAACACCGATCCTTGGGGAACTATATTTTCATGGATTCGAGTTGATGATAGTGTTCCATTTGCTCGTACCTTAAATGTTCTAAGTTAAAGAAAATTTTAAATAAATTTTAGGATTTGTCCAATAATACCCCAGGAGTAAAGCTTTTTTTACTATACCATATTGTTCTGTAATTAATTTGGCTTGTTTTCTTATCTACATTATATACAAGGTTTATTTCCGTTTTTGAAATTTTCATTTAAATTTTTATTCATTCAATACAGTAGTTTTTAGTGAATTAAATCGAAGGGTGCAGAATTCAATACTCAAGCAAAATTATTTTTAGAAACCACAAATAAAAAATAGCTCCTTTCCTTTTCGTGAATATCGAATTTAATATTGAAGTTTTAATTTTAAAAATTACATGTCCGCATTGTGTCTTGCATATTTTTATCAAAAAATTAGTACATCGATAGATCAAAAAAAGTACAAATTAAGAATAAAAATCTTTTGAATAATTGAAAACTTTTTCAGGTATGATAGTAATTGTTGATTCTTTGCCTTCCTTAAGTTCTGAAATTCTGTGGCTATAGTTGTTGTTCTTTAAATTTTATTTTTTTTATTTCATTGCTTTGAATCTGATTAATAAAGATATGTGCTATAAAATACGAAGATTACATCAAATATGGCGTTTATCATGCATTAGCAAAAATAAATGCTAAATAACGTAGTTATGACAAATAAAACAACACAGAAAACAGGATGCTAGATTCTAAATAAAACTGAGCTTGACAAGTTGAGTATTAGTTTAAAACATGAAAAGAAGACAAAAATCTGGCCCCACGTGGGCGCTATAAAAATGTAACTATACTAGTCTGTATGGGGAGTAAAGAGTTAGAAGAGAAATAGGAAATTTAGGTGCAACCATGTTCACCTTGCAAATCGGCGCTTAGGTGTTTTGAAGGACACAACGGTGAGCTTTGATACGTGGGACTATAATCTATAGACAAAAAATTGACACTTGACTTGACTGAAAAAATAAAAAAATGACAGATGGGCTAAGCCTCTCTAAACAACCAAAAAGCACACAGTCTAAAAAAGATAAGCTAACATACTTATCTTATATTGTCGCTCTAAATTCCTGTCAGATTTACCTTTTTATCAGCTACCTAAAGAAAGGGAATTTCTCGGAGAGTACTGAACATTTAATTGGTACACATTAAAATTTTAATTTCCTAAAAGTTTAGCCAGGTAAAAGTATTATAAAATGTTAACACATTAGTAAAGTAGACATAAATCATACAAGGCAAATGTCAAAAAATAAAAAAAGTACATTTAAATAAATCAGCAAGTAAACCAATAATTCTTAAATTAGATGGAAAGCCTTTATTAACTGGGTAAAGCTGTAACCCCAGTTATAGCATAATTAGCATAATATTACCGGTATTATAACTTAATGTTTAATAAAATAAATATCTATAAATTTGCTGAACACAAAGTATAATAATTCCTCTTGATCACTAAAGTACTGAACATAAAAAGTTTTAGGTTGAACACAAAAACCAAGATTATTACAGAATACAAAAAAAATTGAGGAATATATCCTATAGAGAAATAACGTAGTACTACACTGTACTAAATACGTAGTAATTTGACAAGTTTTAAGATTTAATTGAAAGACTTTCATCGAACTTTAAATAATTAGCTTCTCACATCTCAATGCAGTTGGCTAATTAAACTTCTCCACCTTTGGAGTCAATTTCTTATCTCCAGGGCAATAAAGTGCCCTACCACATGTCAGTTCTTCCACTTGTAGCTGTTGACCAGCAAATGGGGGATGACTTTTAGCGGTAATCGTTGGGTTACTTCACAGTATCACAACTGGTTAAACCATAATTACCGCCTGTGATTATTCAGTATAAGACTGGTGAAAATATTTTTCTTTACCGCTTCGATCCTGTAATGACATAGCTGCTGCCCTATGCTATGCTCTAAGTTGATGCGCGGGTGTTTATTTTGCAAAACCTTATTCACAAATGTCGTACGTATCTGTAGGATGTCCTTATCAGCCATTGGGAGCCGTATTGATGTTGAGAACTACTCCCTTCCGAGTGTGTTTTTTAAGAAGTACTGCAGAGCCCTTACTCAATTCAAAAAGCCTTCTTCTTCGAAACTACACCGGCACGGTGTACCTTCCACCAAGTTTTAATAATTAACATCCATTATAGAGAACTTTGATCAGTTAGGTCTCTGGTGGACCCTACGTAGTATTTTACGTAACATATATAGATATGTATTGTATTGTAGAAATGGAACGTTTGAATGTAAATGTATTAGGAATTAGCGATGTGAGATGGCAAGGAACAGGTAAATGTATAACAAACAACGGAATGCTATACTACTCAGGAAACGATGACCCACCACATTTGTATGGCGTAGGAATTCTCGTTGATTACAAAATTAATAGAACAGTAATAAGCTTTACTCCAATATCAGACAGAGTCGCGATTCTGAAACTTAATTCAAAGACTGTTCCAATAAACATAGTACAGGTGTATGCTCCAACAGCCGACAAAGATGAGGAGGAAATTGAAATATTCTATAATCAACTCAATGCCGCTCTAAAATTGACAAAAAAATGTGAGATAACAATCATCCTAGGGGATTTTAACGCCAAAATTGGTAAAGGAGCAGTGGCACCATGGATTGGTGAGTTTGGATTGGGCGTTAGAAATGAACGTGGAGATAGACTCTTAGAATTTTGCCAAAATGAAGATCTGGTTATAGTAAATACCTTATTTGATCTACCTAAACGTAGACTATACACGTGGAAATCACCAGCAGACCGAGAATCACACATCGTCAGAAACCAAATAGACTTTGTCTTGATCAGAAATAGGTTTAAAAATTCAATAAAATCAGCAAAAACTTATCCAGGTGCCGATATATACTCGGATCACGTCCCTATTATTGTCGAAATGGAAGCAAAATTAAAAAAGTTAAAAAACAAAAAGATTAGAAAAGAATTCGATGTGACAAGATTAAAAGATACTCAGATAGAACAAAGAGTTAGACAGAAAATCAATGATAATCTTAAACCCATCAAGTCAAAAAACACCAACTCTAAAGACGTAAATGAAAATTGGAGAGAGGTTCAACAAGCTTTAAAAGAAGCGGGAGAAGAAATACGTGGACCAATACCAAAGAAAAGACATATGTGGATGACAGACGAAATACTAACTCTCATGAATGAAAGAAGAAAATATAAAAACATAAACACTAGCAAATACAAATCCTTAAACAGCAGGATTAGAAAAGACATAATAACAGCAAAAGAAAGATGGCTAACTGAACAGTGTCACGAAATAGAAGAATATGAAAAGAAATATGATAGTTTCAATATTCATCGGAAAGTGAAGGAAATGACGTCGGGAAAACAAAATAATATACATGTTATAAAAGACTCGAATGGTAACATTCTCACAGATACAAAACAACAACTAAACAGATGGACAGAATACATAAAAGAACTATTCGGGGATGACAGACAACAAATCATAGATGAGGACTCTGGTGAATCGGGACCAAAAATTTTAAAACAGGAAGTTCAATACGCATTAAAACAGACAAAAGGGAAAAAGGCCACAGGTCCGGATGAAATCCCGATTGAGTTTCTTAAACTGATCGATGATGAAATGATAGACATTCTAGTAGAACTTTATGATCATATTTATCAAACAGGTATTTTACCAAAGGAGTGGTTAGTATCCACATTCGTAATTATTCCCAAAAAGCAAAATGCAAAAGAATGCTCAGAACACCGTACAATTGCATTAATGAGCCATGTTTTGAAAGTATTTCTACGAATAGTCCACAACAGAATTTACAGAAAGCTGGATGATGAAATTAGTGATAGTCAGTTAGGCTTTAGAAACGGCACGGGAACCAGGGAAGCATTGTTCGGTATAAATGTGCTCATGCAAAGAAATCTGGATATGAACCAAGACATGTATACATGTTTTATTGATTTTGAAAAAGCATTTGACAAGGTACAGCACAATAAACTAATTAATATTTTAAAAATGAAAAACATCGATAGCCGCGACATCAGAGTAATCTCGAACCTCTACTGGAACCAGAAAGTCAAAATAAGAATTGAAAATCAAATGTCGGAAGAAATAGAAATTCTTCGGGGTGTGAGACAGGGCTGTGTATTGTCACCACTGCTGTTTAATATATATAGCGAAGCCATTTTCCAAGAAGCTTTAGGAGAGTGTAACGATGGAATGATAATAAATGGTGAAATTATTAATAATATAAGATATGCCGATGATACTGTCATATTCACTTCAACTCTGCAAAGTCTAACAAACATACTGGAACGGCTGAATGAAAAGTGTACCATATATGGTATTAAAATGAACTTAAAGAAAACAAAATTCATGGTCATTACAAAACATCCAAAAGACAACGAGACACTCCATATTAATAATATCCAGATAGAAAGGGTAGATAAATACAAATATCTAGGAACATTGGTTAGTCAAAACGCAGAACAAACGCAAGAGATTAAAAGCCGTATAGAAATAGCAAGGGCAAAATTTGTAAAAATGAAACATCTATTGTGTAGTAGAGACCTAAGAATGGATCTAAGGATAAGGTTATTGCGCTGCTACATTTTTACAACTTTGCTCTACGGATCTGAGGCATGGACATTGAAACAACTGGAGATTAAGAAATTGGAAGCTTTTGAGCGTTGGTGTTATCGAAGGATGCTACGAATAGCATGGGTAGACAAAATTACCAATATTGAAGTCCTTGATAGGGTTAATAAGAGGGAAGAAATTGTACAGACAATTAAGAGGCGGAAACTTGAATATTTCGGTCATATATTAAGAGGTCCTCGTTATGGGCTACTACGTTTGATTATAGAGGGCAAAATAAAAGGTAAAAGAGATGTAGGAAGAAGACGAACCTCCTGGCTACGAAATCTAAGGGAATGGTTTAGTCTGAGCTCTAGCCAACTATTTAGAGCTGCTGTAAGTAAAATAAGAATTGCCATGTTGATATCCAACCTTCGTTAGAAGATGGAACCTTAAGAAGAAGAAGATTGTTTTTTAATTTGTAATGCTAATAAGAGCTTTTATATACTGTTGTAAACTTATCGAATGATCTAGTACACACGAAACAAGAGTAACTTTGACATATTTTTTCGAATAATTCTATCATTAGCTGGTACTGCTGGTAGCTCTGAGCGGCACGTAGTCTAAAGTAATCAGAGTTCGTCGACAGTTGATTGTTTATTTATGTGTTTTTTGTTTTGTACTTGTTATTTAGGTGAATAGGTGTACAAACAGTTTTGTAAAAAAACAATATATAAGTTAACAGTACAAAAATGTCCAAATGTTAACAAAAACCCTTAACCCAAGCTGAGCTTGAGGAAAGAATTAATAACTTATGTGACCATGAGAGTGATGATGAAAGCGATAAGAAAAGTGGGACTCATACTGACGATTGAGATTTCGAATTTTTGCTAAAAGGGCAAAAGATCATCAGAAATTAAAGAGAAATTTAATTTAATCATGCGGTTATAGAAGAAACGGAAGGAGAACTTACAGAGAAAGAATTTAGAAGAAGCAATAAAATGTATTCTTCAAAATCTGGACAAGTGTAAAGCGGTGAGGTTCCTATTCAATTTTGATGTTCTTCAAAAAATATTGTTACTACAAACCAGTGCCAACAGCATAAGCTAGCAATTGCATTAAGGCAAATGTCTGTGGACATAACAACCAAGAAGCAACTCGCATATACCTAATTTGCAGTGAAAACAATGGCAATGCGTTTAATGAAGTGTTGATTACAGCTTGAGCTCTATGTTGTCGAATAGAGAACGTTGCAGAAATGTAGAGTACATATGAATCGATTCGTCTTAACATAATCATAGCATCACTGCCCCATGAAAGATCTACTCAGGTAAGCAATTTTATCCGATTTGATGATAAATTGCTAAAACAACAGGTAATTTGACTGAATTTAGAGACATATGGGAACTTTTCGTTACGAATTGTAAACAGACGTTTGTTAACGATGAAAAAGTAACTGTGAATAATCAGCTGATAAATTTTAAAGGAAACTGTCCATCAAAACAGTACATGACCTTAAAAGACCCGCAAAGTATGGTATTATGCCCCCAAGATTTTGGGCACTAGCAGACAAGGAAACAAAATACCTATATAATTTGCAAATTTACAGAGATAAGCAACCAGGAGCGCAACCTAAGAAAAATCAACGTTTGAGATTAGTAACAGATATAGCATCTCCTTTATATGGCATAGGTCAAGGAGTTAGTACAAATAATTTCTTTACGTCCCTAGTCTTGACCGAATTTCTTCTGACCAAAAATGTATCTCTGCTTGAAACGGTTTGCAAAAATTAGACTGACTACCCTATCGAACTAAACTTCAAGAAACCAAGTTGTTTTCTCTATAAGAAAATTCTCTATAAGAAAAACAGTATCAAAGAAGAACACTACGCAAAGAAAAACGTACCGACTTCATAGACCAATTAGCAGTAGTATGAACTTTTCCAAGCTTCTCCCAGGTATAATACAGCGATTAGGACATAACACGATAATAGTTATAAATAATTCACAGTATTTTTTTTTTCAAAAACTAGCATTAAGTAGTATTACAATTTCTGACAATATACTAGTCAATTTTGATGCTACCAGCCTTTTTACCAATGTAACTTTGTAATTTTAAAAATAATGAAAACTAAACTATTATATACTGACAACAAAAACCAAACTTAATGTATCAGCTATAATAAAGCTGTTAACAATATGCATAGACAACACCTATTTTCGTCTAAATAGTAATTACTATAAAGAAAATTTTGAATTATCCGCAAAGGCTGATGGATAATTTTTGTTCATTATTATCCGCTATATTCATGAAGAATGAAGCAAAAGTAATGAGCAAATTATTAGGTCCAAACATGGCCCAAAACCCATCATCATCATATCACGGGGGTCCTACGGTGATTTCCGCTTCCCGCATTTCAGCCTCCATATTTTCCTATCTCACCAATCTCCCCTTCTAAGCCTCTAGATTGCATTGATTTTTTAATTTCTCTTCTCCAGGAATTTTGTGATCTTCCCATTTTCCTTCTTCCTGGCGGAACATACATTAGGGCTTTCTTTGGCCACCGCTCCTTCTCCATTCTCATCACGTGACCATACCATTGTAATTGCCTTCCTTGTATTTTATCTGAATCTGAAAGTTTCGTATTTGCTCATTCCTGATTCTTTTCGTTCTCCATACTCGACATGACCTTCTAAGATAATCCATTTCCACAACGTCTACTTTATCTCGTTCATTCTTTGTCATCGTCCAACATTCGGCACCATATGTGGTAATCGGTTCTACAATTGCTCTGTATACACGAAGTTTGGTATGCATCTTTATTTTATTAGACCACAGTAATGAATTCAGTATTTGGATGCATTTTTTCCCTTGGGTTATTCGGTTTTGTACATCTATGCCATCTGCTGATATGATGCTTCCTAGATATTTATACTGGTTGCAACCTTTTATGACTGCGTTTTCAAGCCTCAGATCTGTGGTATTTAATTCAATTTTTAAATATTCTGTTTTGCTTATGTTTACCGTAAGCCCCAATTTGACATATTCCTTAAATAATTTTTGATTCATATAATTTATATCTTCCTCATCGGTTGCAACCACCACCTGATCATCTGCAAACAACAATGTATACAAAGTTTATTGTCCCACTTCGATGCCCATAAATCTACATTTATTTCTCCAAGTTCTGGTTCCGATTTTTATACAACCAACTGCATTTTCATACAATTTATATATCGCTCGGATATACGTCGAATCCATTTCGGATCTTTCGAGGACCTGAAACATTTTCTTTAACGGGACACTATCATATGCTTTCTCAAGATCTATAAATACCAAATGGGTCTTTCTACTTCTTTCGACACGCTTTCCAATTATTTGTCGTAGGATAAATATATTATTAAGGCAGGATCTCCCGTCACACTAATACCTCTATAATGGGAACAGTCTCTTTTATTTTCTCTCTTATATATGGAGCTCATATAAGATTTATTTCAATCTTTACTTTCAATTATTTGTCGTAGGATAAATATATTATCAAGGCAGGATCTCCCGTCACACTAATACCTCTATAATGGGAACAGTCTCTTTTATTTCCTCTCTTATATATGGAGCTATATAAGACAGGTGTCCCATTTGTAATTATGTATTAACTACATATTTCATTAAGATCCCTCAAATTATTAAAGTAAAATAAACCATCATATTTATGTTTCGTGGAATTTTCAAACAAAGGAACGACAGAGGAGCGGTGGAGTTCAAAAAAGACATTCCAAAATAAAAAGACGTTGTCCATTTATTATACATAAGTAAAATATTTCTAGAAATAATCAAAACGATTAAAAATATCTTCCAGAATAACACAACAAACGTAAAAGTAGAAGAAGAACTATATGACCCTATTAAAGCTGGCAATTGTATCAGACAGGAGATTCGCTAAGGTTTATTGTTCAACCTGAGCATGGATAAAATAATAAAAAAAGTAAGGACAAAAAAAAATGGCAAATGGTAGGTACAATAATGTGGTTATAGAGATGAGGCAATACTAATTTGTCAATGTGAAGATAAATTACAATATGTGCTGTACCAATTTAATATATCTGTCAGGCATGTGTTGTGTTTTTATTAGTTCTACATTTATAACACTGACACGTTATCGACGCGGTATTATCTTCCGACTGACTAACTCAATGAAAGTTCCGTTATATATACCCAAAATAGCCGTTAGCATGGAATCTCGTCAAAGGATGTCGACCTTCCTGACCCTTGGCGAAAAGACTGGAAGGTCACGGGCTGGTTTTCATTCGACCTGCTTCCGGAACGTTCGATTGGTAGGCGACCGATCGTTTCAGCTAGGTATTCCCTGGAATTTATGCCAGCTGGTAAAAACTAGAACACATCAGAATTAAAAAGAATATTTATGAGACATATTATCGTAGCACATCTTAACCTCTCTCAAAAAAAAAAAAAAACAAAATGCATGGTTATAACCGCAAATCTACTAAAGTGTAAATTGGTGCTGGAAGGTCAGATAATTCTAGGCATCACACAATCTAGTTAAGAAAAGATCGAAACACAAGTGAAAGATTAAGAGACTAGAGCAAATAGAACAGAACCTTGGGATGCCTAAATAAAACAATATAAAGAAATAAAAACATCGGTAAAGAAATGAAAGGTAGAATTTACAAAATAGTCATCAGAACAATAATGACATACGCCGCAGAAATACGAGACGACACATATAGAACAAGGAGAATGCTAGAAACAACAGAAAAAGCGATAATAAAATACTATGAAACAGAACTAAAGTACAGATATACGACGAAGATGCAAGTGGAGAATATCAAGAACTACAAAAAAGAGAAGCGTTAAATTAAATGATCATATAAGCTGAACGACAACGAATAAAGTAATAAAGACGGTAAGAGATGGTTTTTCAATTAAAAGAAATGTATGTTTTGAAGAAAATCTCCACTTTTTTATTATCACTAGTAGTTAAGTTGATTATGCAGGAAAATATCTAAGAACGAGAAGCATAGGAAGGCGTAGAATGTCATGGCTGCTTAACCTGAGAGAGTGGTACGGATGTCATCAAATGAACATTTCAGAGCAACCGTCTTGAAGGTTCGAATAGGTACGAGGATTGTTACCTCCGCCGCAGAGATTTTGCTTAAAGAAGAAGAATCGTTATGTAGGTTACACTGAATTTTGGTGCATATCAATAGTTAAATAAATATTCTGTATCGCTAAAGAACGGTAACTTCAAAAGTAGTAGAGTCGTTAATATGAAAACAGCATAAAAAACAGTAGCAATAAATGTCTTACTTTATTATAACTATAAAATATTACTTGATAATAAATTATGTTTCGGTCTTAAAAAATAATTTTAAAAGTTATTCATCGACATTATCCAATAAAACTTACAGTAACTGAACTGTAGTTTACAAAAATTTAAACTGCTCCGCAAATCGCATGTACAGCAAAGTAAAAAAACTTGACAGCTTTTAGATTCAAGATCAACGATCCAGGATATAAATCCAAAGCTGTCGAACTTTGAAACTTGGGAGATTACGGCACCAACAAAACTTAAACGTAAAAACCACTTTACATTTATTATAAAGTTTATCGAAACTGGCATAATAAATAACTGTGCATAAT
>OU898283.1:41187271-41218071 GCA_918026665.1 Diabrotica balteata
GGAAAGTTCGTTCAGTGACGAAAATCCTTTCAAAAAATTTCCAAATATGTACGTTGTTTGAAATATATTAACCTACATATTATCCTTAAGTACCTTATATATATATATATATATATATATATATATATATATATATATATATATATATTATATATATATATATATATATAGTGTATATACCGACGCTAAGAATACAATTCTTTGGAGGGTAACTTTCGGGAAAGCGTCAAAACAAGGATCAGCTAGAGATGGTATAAGCCAGTTTGGTGTAGAACTTTATTCTAAATGTGAAATTTTCGGTGATATGTTGTCACCTTCATCAGCACCTAAATGGAAAACCTATTTTAGTACAAGTGGTGGAAATCAACATTTAAAAACCTACATTGAAAATGTTCAGTTGGTCCTAGTGGTGAAGAACACTGTCACAAACATGTTAAAAATATTAAAAAATACATTTAAAACTTTGAATAAAAACATTACAACACAACAGGGTATTTTTTCAAATACAAACACAACAAAAAAGTCTAAAATTTACAACCTACAAAAACTGCAACTTCATGTTAAAGGTAGAAAAGAAGAATTATTCTTCTTTTTTGATGACATATTTCTGATTTCTGTCAATATCCGGGTGTCATATGTAACGAGGTTATAATTTTCACTTTTGCACCTCATGGATATGAAAAGAAAGAACCCTAGGAAACACAATCAGCAGGGAAATGAAGTCTTTTCTCAAGTACAGGTAGGTAATCTATGCATGTTATGATAAGTTCCCTACATTCTCCAGTTTGTTACATCTTGTCAAGTCCTGTTGAAGTAGAAAGGAATAAATACAACTTAAGTTTTCAACATCTTTCTTACAGTTCATAGAAGAGCTGCAATTATGGATGTAGCACATTTCTATGAAGTTTCTCTTAAATTGGTTGTCAACCCTCTTTAGTACTTGCACATTTTCATAGTTAGCAGTGTGTCCAGTATTCTTAATATGTTGGCTAAAGGCTGTGCAGGTGGGCTTCCTCACTACATCACTCTTGTGCAAAGCTATTCTTTTTGAGAGTTTCTGGCTGGTTTGACCGACATACACTTCTGAACAAGAACCACATGGAATAGAATACACTACATTGAAGTTATCCAGTTTTTTAACTCTTTCTGTCAGGTGAGTAAAGTATGTCCCTAATCTTTTGTACACAGAATTTGCTATCACTATGTTGAACTGTCTGAAAAGGTTTGTGATCTGTGGTGATAAACCTTTGATGTAAGGCAATCTCCCATAGAAAACTTCTACTGTTTCTCCTTCTAATGTTTGTCTTTGGTGTGTTCTAACTGTTGGCATATCTTGGAATAGCAGTTTATTAAGAAGCATCTTAGGGTAGTGATTTTTTCTAAGAATCTCATACAATAACTTGATGTTCTTATTGTAGTTAGAAGGGTGACAAATTCTTTTTATTCTGTTTTTCAGACCTTTAATGATGTTAATCTTCTGCTCGTCTGGATGATACGAGTGAAAAGGCACATATCTACCTGAGAATGTTTTCTTTCTGTACGTTTTATTTCTTTTCTTTCTTTCTGTTTTCTTTTCTGTTTTCTTTCTTCTACAGTAAGGTTAGATTGGTACAGAAAGAAAACATTCTCAGGTAGATATGTGCCTTTTTACTCGTATCATCCAGACGAGCAGAAGATTAACATCATCAAAGGTCTGAAAAATAGAATAAAAAGAATTTGTCACCCTTCTAACTACAATAAGACATCAACATAAATCTCATACATAACAAGTTATTGTATGAGATTCTTAGAAAAAATCACTACCCTAAGATGCTTCTTAATAAACTGCTATTCCAAGATATGCCAACAGTTAGAACACACCAAAGACAAACATTAGAAGGAGAAACAGTAGAAGTTTTCTATGGGAGATTGCCTTACATCAAAGGTTTATCACCACAGATCACAAACCTTTTCAGACAGTTCAACATAGTGATAGCAAATTCTGTGTACAAAAGATTAGGGACATACTTTACTCACCTGACAGAAAGAGTTAAAAAACTGGATAACTTCAATGTAGTGTATTCTATTCCATGTGGTTCTTGTTCAGAAGTGTATGTCGGTCAAACCAGCCAGAAACTCTCAAAAAGAATAGCTTTGCACAAGAGTGATGTAGTGAGGAAGCCCACCTGCACAGCCTTTAGCCAACATATTAAGAATACTGGACACACTGCTAACTATGAAAATGTGCAAGTACTAAAGAGGGTTGACAACCAATTTAAGAGAAACTTCATAGAAATGTGCTACATCCATAACTGCAGCTCTTCTATGAACTGTAAGAAAGATGTTGAAAACTTAAGTTGTATTTATTCCTTTCTACTTCAACAGGACTTGACAAGATGTAACAAACTGGAGAATGTAGGGAACTTATCATAACATGCATAGATTACCTACCTGTACTTGAGAAAAGACTTCATTTCCCTGCTGATTATGTTTCCTAGGGTTCTTTCTTTTCATATCCATGAGGTGCAAAAGTGAAAATTATAACCTCGTTACATATGACACCCGGATATTGACAGAAATCAGAAATATGTCATCAAAAAAGAAGAATAATTCTTCTTTTCTACCTTTAACATGAAGTTGCAGTTTTTGTAGGTTGTAAATTTTAGACTTTTTTGTTGTGTTTGTATTTGAAAAAATACCCTGTTGTGTTGTAATGTTTTTATTCAAAGTTTTAAATGTATTTTTTAATATTTTTAACATGTTTGTGACAGTGTTCTTCACCACTAGGACCAACTGAACATTTTCAATGTAGGTTTTTAAATGTTGATTTCCACCACTTGTACTAAAATAGGTTTTCCATTTAGGTGCTGATGAAGGTGACAACATATCACCGAAAATTTCACATTTAGAATAAAGTTCTACACCAAACTGGCTTATACCATCTCTAGCTGATCCTTGTTTTGACGCTTTCCCGAAAGTTACCCTCCAAAGAAATATATATATATATATATTATATATATATATATATATATATATATATATATATATATATATATATATATATATATAATGGCTATACATCCCAGTGTGGGGTTAAACCGCAAATGCTTTCTAGATCCTATTTCTTAAGTGGATCAGTCTTTTTTTGTTTATCTTATCTTCTTGACAATATCTCTCCATTTTTTCCTGTCTCTAGTTCTTCCTCTCCATTCACTGACTCCTGCCCTTTGGAGGTCTTCTTCAACTTCTTGCAGCCACTTTGATCTCGGTCTTCCCCTTCTCTTTCTTCCTCCTGGATTCCATTCTATCATTGCGTATGTCACTGCCTCATCGCCTGCTCGCCAAATGTGACCTAACCATCTAACTCTGCATTGCTTTATTTTAGTTACGATGTCTTCCTTAAGTTCTTCCTTAATTTCTGCATTTGTTCTGCTTCTATATTCATTTTGCTCTGTTCTGATTGGTCCTAGTATGGTTCTCATAATCTTTCTCTCTGCTATTCTTAAGTCTTCTTCATCTTTTTTAACCATCGTCATTGTTTCCCCTGCATATAATAATATTGGTCTAATTATGGTGTTATAAATGCTCATCTTACTTTTTTTAGTCAGTGTTTTGCTTTTAAGTAATCTTTTGTTTGCAAAATAAGCTTTATTCGCTGCTAATATTTTTTCTTTTATTTCGGATTTCCTTTCTCCGGATTTACTTATTGTAACTCCTAGGTATTTGAAGTATTCTACTTCTTCAAACTCAGAACTTCCCATTTTGATTTTTTCCTTCATTGGTTTTTTCCCTAATCTTAATATTTTTGTCTTTTCTTGATTTAATCTTAGCCCCATTACCTCCCCTTTCTCTCTTATTTCTTCAAGCATTTCTTTCATTATTTTTCTGTTCTTTGCAATAATAGCAATATCGTCTGCATATGCAATTATTTGACCACCTCTTGTTCTGAGATTTCCTTTATTTATATTTCGCAGTACATATTCTAATGCTAGATTAAATAGCGTTGTTGATAAGGCATCTCCTTGTTTCATCCCTTTATTTATACTGAATTCCTCTGTCTCTCCTCTTTGTGTCTTTATGCTTATTTTTGTAGTTCTCATTGTCATTTCTATTAATTTTCTGAGTTTATGTGAAATTTTTAATTTTTTAAGTGCTTTCATTAATACGTTTCTTTTAATTGAATCAAATGCCTGTTTGAAGTCTATGAATAACATTTCCAATTTTAATTTATACTCGTTTGCTTTTTCCATTATTTGTTTTATTGTGTGTATTGCATCTATTGTAGATCTTCCTTCTGTGAATCCACATTGGTACTGTCCTACTGTCTTCTTTGTGATCTTTGATAATCTCTTTTTTATTATTGATGTCAATATTTTATATGTTGTATTTAGTAATGTTATTCCTCTATAATTTTCACAGATTTGTTGGTCTCCCTTTTTATGTACTGTTATGATCTGTCCTACCTCCCAGTCCCCTGACATTTTCTCTTCTTTCCATATATTTTTCAATAGTGCCAGTATTTTTCCTCTTAGTTCCCTTCCTCCGTATTTTATTAGTTCCATATTAATTCCATCTTTACCAGGGGCTTTTCCATTTTTGCTTCTCTGTATTACTTTATCCAATTCCTCTAATGTTGGTTCTTTTGAAATTTCGATGTCTACTTCATCTGCTTCTTCTTCGTGTACCGTTTCCTCCTCGTTATGCATTTCTTCTTCTGTTGTTTCCTCCGTCAAGAGCTCTCTGTAGTAATCTCTCCATACTTGCTTGTATTCTTGGTCCTCTATTATCACTATTCCCTCTCTATTTTTTATTCCGTTTGTTTTGCCATTGTATTTTTTGTTTTGTTCTTTAATCTTTTTGTAAAAACTTTTCGTATTTCTGTTTTGTTCTTTCCTGCTCTATTTCCTGCATTTTTTTGTCTACCCATCTTCTTTTATTTTGCCTTATCACTTTCTTAGCATTCCTTCTTAATTTTTCATATTCTTCTCTGTCTTCCTCTTTATCTGTTCTTAGCCATTTATTTCTGGCTTGCACTTTTTTTCCTGTTATTTCTCTACATTCTTGGTTATACCATTCGTTTTTTGTTTTAGCCTGACTTTTACCTATCTGCATATTTGCACCTTCTTCTATTGATTTTTTGATCGTCTTCCATTCTGTGCTTATATCTTCTGCTTTATATTTCTCTTTTATTTGAACTGTTACTGCCTCTTCATATTTTTTTCTTACTTCTTCATTACTCTTCTTATTGACATTCCACTTTTTATGTTGGTTTTTTTGTTTTGTTTCAATTTTAACTTTTTGTCTTATAGTGGCTGTGACCATGTAGTGGTCTGAATCTGCACACGCACCTCTGAACGTTCTTACATCTTTTATTGACGATTGTTTTCGATTATTAATCATTATGTGATCAATTTGACTATATGTTTTCTGATCTGGTGACTTCCATGTTACCTTATGTATTTTAGGGTGTTCAAATTTTGTTGAGCTTATTAACAAATTTGTTCTTGTTGTTAGGTTACATAGTCTTTGCCCATTGTCATTCGTGTTTTCGTGTATTGTATGCTTTCCTGCAATTTGCTGTAAAAGTCCTCTTTTCCAATCTGGGCGTTGAGGTCTCCCAGTACAAATATGACATCTTCTTTGGGTATTTTTTCTATCTCCTCTTCGACCTTATCATAAAAGATTTCTTTTTCGTCTGCATTGCTTGTTTCTGTGGGGGCGTATAAATTCAAGACTGATATATTAAATGGTTTGCTGTTGACTCTAACATAGGCCATCTGTTCGCATATTGGCTTGAAATTTATAATTTTCTTTCTTAGTAATGTTACAGATAAGAATGTTGAAATTGTAGCATTTCCATTTCCCCTCGTACATGTTAAAACACCTAAAAATATTCTTTATCTTTTTGCGTCGCGGAGATTAATAACATAAACCTTTCTGGTCTATATAATAATACTAATTGCTTTTTTTGATCTTGATTCCGCCTATTGGATATTGCGCGTCAAATAAACAGAAATATTTTCGTTCATGCGGGCAAAAGATCGGTTTTTGAATGATGAAATCACTCTACTATGGATCACAATAGGAGTAAGATTCCTAAAATTCGTTATTGTTGTTCGTTATTGATTTTTGTTATGGAAATATAGTGTAAAGTGGTAGTGGCAGTTAGTATGGGATAAGATAGAGATTCGGAAGAAATAGCTTGCTGCGTGTAGTTCTTCAAATTTTTTGTGAAGAGGTGAATTTGAGCTCAAGATGCTATTTGACCATCTTAGGTAGCGTAACACCAATTTGAGGAGTCGTAACAGATGGTTTTAAGCAGGAGCATTTGAGTGGCCGAGTTTTGAAGAAAGCTGTTTGCTGTCATCCCGGTAAATCCTAAGTCCAAATCAGTGTTCCACCTTTCCAGGTTCATTTTGTTGTTTCCATGCTCACCCCAGACCATTTATAGTTTGTGTGAGGCACTGTTTGTTGATTTAATTCTAATCCGAAAAACTTTATCAAAGAAAATACTAGCCAGAGTTAGATAAGGTACTTTTTGTTAAAAATTTTTCAAGCAAAATAAACATTTTTTTATTAATAAACAAATTTTGCTTTCATTACAAACTAAAACCATTATAAACAAATACAATTATAAGTTTTATCGGTTAGCTAATTGTCATAGGGTAACGGTTACAGTTTTTTGTCGGTCACTAGTGATTGGCTACTTTCACAAAAATCCGAAATATTAAGATTTCCAGAAACTATAAGGAAATTAATTTATTTGCAATGAAATTTGGCAACATTACTATATATTTGGTCTATGGTCTGTTTTTAAACCAGGAGGAGTAATTCAAATTTTCCGCGCCATAATGCTTGTTTGTAATTGGTCGAAGCGCAGGCAAGTTTACTCCACTAAATTATGACATATTGACACTAATGACATTTGTGAAATTTTAAAATTCAAAATTTATATCGACAATTTTTTGTATTTTCTGTGTTATTTCTTACATCGTTAGATTTTTCGTTTGCATTTATATAAAAAACAGTTCTTTTCAGAACTATTTAGCGACATATTAGTGTTATTAAGATAACAATATGGATTCAATGCCAAGTACTAGTGGTAATTGTTCTTCTCAACCTTAAAAACGCCGAGTAGATTTGGATCATTTATCATCAAATGAGAAATAACGTACTATAAACATGTACAAACATGAAAATTGATAATTCTGGAATAAAAATAACAGCCACGGTAGTAAAAATAAAACAGGCAGCAGGTTAGTTTTACAGAATAGTTATTATTAAAATCAAGACTTACTAAAGTAATGTGCTAATTTTAGGTGTTGCGAATTCAACTATTTACAACAATAGAATTTAGAACAATTAAAGAATATAAGCAGACTGGAGCAGTAAAATGTCCTAAAAATAGTTAAAACATCTATACGACAGATAGTACACAGCTTCTTTTTCAAGAATGAAATGCTCACTTTAGGTAAAATTTTAAGTGAAATTAACAACCGCTCAGATCTTCCAAAATATGTGTCGTTCATTATTATATAAATTCTTGAAGCAAATCAATTTGAAGTAAGTACAAATATCGGTATGTAAATATGGGTTAGCTACAATTATATAGTAAAATTAACTAAAACATTTTATAGATTTCATTTTTATAATCAGGTATATTATTGTTACTATTAAATATTAAGTTTTAAGTTTTTATTTGTATACTCTACTGGAATGTTGTCAAGTATTTTGGTTCAACAGATATAAGAACATGGAAAGGGAAGAAAAGGAAAAAAAGGATATTTTTACTTTACATATGCAGATTCAATGCAGCAAATATTACATAGCAAAACTATAAATTGTTTATCTTACTGTTTATAGGATGATTGATTTATTGTCTATATTATGAATGTTTTACCATAGTTATTTTTTAGGGGAAATTATTCAAAGAATAGTTTATACATTGGGCTGCTGACCAAAAACAAAACTTTCTTGCTCAAATATCTGAAATAGATTCAGTTTTTGCTGAAAAAATAAATCAAGAAATTCAAAATGGTGTAGTTGTTCATTAATCTCACCAATTTAATTTCACAATTAATTTTTATTTTTACATTCATTCCGAATATATATTATGCACAGAATATTATATAAATCGATTTCTGACTCTTTAAGTTGTTTTTGTAATAACTTGGACTTGGTGATATGCGATAATAGTATTTAATGTGATATTTTTCTAGCTGATATTTATAATAAATAGAGTTTATAGTGTTTATAAATTCATAAATGTATATTTATATCTAATTATCATAAGAAAAACGGCAACTATCTTTTAAATTTAGTGTATACTTGTTAAAAAGCATTTTCATTTTGTTTTCATCACAATAAAAGAACATTAGTAATGTTGTGTTTTACTTTGATTGTATTGATACAGTTGGTTTTGTTCTTCCTGTTGTAGATCATCACAAGAAAACTGCAAAATTATACTAGAATGTAACATAATAGATTGAATTAGTTGATTATCTCACAGAAATCCAGTATTTTTTAGTAAATTTTATTTATTGATACCAAATGGGACAAACTCACTGTCAAAATTAAACAAGAATCCAGCATTAAAGAAATTGCAAGTACACACTTATTTATACAAATTTATTGTTTTGCATTTTAGTGCTTCAAATAGATCCTTAAGATATTGATACATAAGTTAAATCTATCTAATGAGGTAACTGATTACCATGTATGAAAAGTAGGACCACACCTATATTTGAACCATAATTTATTCTGTGATATGAAACATGAAAAAGTCAATTCTAAAGCAGTGCATGAGAAGGAATATGTTAAACAAACTGGCTGAAGCAATTCAGGAGATTGGATTATTAAGCTTAAAAATAATGATCAAAGTCAAAGTTAATTCTTCTGGTAAGAAAAAAAACCTAGATTCAAGAAATTAATCACACCAGAATAAGAATATGGTCTACGCAGTTTAAAAGAACAGTATTTCAGAAATCTTTAAACTCTCTCTAACTTTTTGATACATGCATTTGCATAGCTTTGTTGCATATAAGATCTATTTGCAAATTAAAAGACAAATTTCTGAGAAAAACCATACTTAGATCTGTAACATTATTGACTCTCTGGATCAAAATATCCTCTAAATTAAGTACCATCGACTCAAAAGATCTATAAAACTGGATCACCCGATATTGAAATATATATGCATGGGACCAAATGTGAAAAACGTCCTTTTTTATTGTAATAATTGTAATATATATTGGAAGTGAATTAAAAAAAATATTATTCAAACATAAAGTTAGGTTAGAATTGACGTGTAAGGTTGTCCGATATTGATTACTCGATTACCGCAAGGCCGAGATATACAACAAAAAAAGAAGATGTATTTGGTGACTTTTCTAGTAACTTTCTTGGGTGTGAGTCTATCTTTTTGGTTTACTCCTCCTGGTTAAAAAACAGAGTATAGCTATAATTACTCTCAGTTAATATTATTTAGTTATTATGGCGTGTGTTGTTCAAAGCTTAGCAGGTGCATCCAGTTTTAAAAGTTTTTTAAAGAATTTGTCACGAAAGACTAGTCACAAGGTGAGTTAACTTGGCTAATAGTATTATGTATCTGGGTATATTAAATTAAAAAATTAAAAAAATAAATAAAATTAAAAATTAAAAATTAAAATTTATAACATATTAAAATGTCACCACGCAGATAAACGAAAGCACAAAAACTAATTCCATAAGACTACAACGGGGAGTAAGACCAGGAGACAGCATCACTCCCAAACTATTCACCCTTGCTCTTGAAGACAATTTTAAGAAACCAGAATGGAACAATTAAAGGTATCAACGTCAACGGATCATACTTAAACCATTCTCGCCATACTCTAAAACCATAAAACAGTTTACTCATTCTCGCTTAATATTTTGTTAGGGATGTCAATTTGATAAATGACTTGCTACAATTTACATTCACACATATTTTTCCATCGACAAAAAGAGTTTTTTAAATAATTGGATTATATGTGATATGACCAAACTAGTAGTGTACTTAAATACACTAGATTAATTTAATATTATGCACAGTCATTTATTATGCCAGTTTCGATAAACTTTATAATAAATGTAAAGTGGTTTTTACGTTTAAGTTTTGTTGGTGCCGTAATCTCCCAAGTTTTAAAGTTCGACAGCTTTGGATTTATATCCTGGATCGTTGATCTTGAATCTAAAAGCTGTCAAGATTTTTTACTTTGCTGTACATGCGATTTGCGGAGCAGTTTAAATTTCTGTAAACTACAGTTCAGTTACTGTAAGTTTTATCGGATAACGTCGATGAATAACTTTTTAAATTATTTTTGAAGACCGAAACATAATTTATTATCAAATAATATTTTATTATTATTATTATTATTATTATTTATAATAAAGTAAGACATTTATTGCTACTGTTTTTTATGCTGTTTTCATATTAACGGACTCTACTGCTTTTGAAGTTACCGTTCTTTAGCGATATAGAATATTTCTTTTAACTGTTGATATGCAATTTAAATTCAGTGTAACCTACATAACGATTCTTCTTCTTTAAGTGCAATATCCACGGCGGAGGTCAACAATCATCATAGCTATTCAAACCCTTAAGACGGTTGCTCTGAAAAGTTCATTTGATAAAATCCATACCACTCTCTCAGGTTAAGCAGCCATGACATTCTACGCCTCCCTATGCTTCTCGTTCCTTAGATTTTTTCCTGTATAATCAACATAACTACTAGTGACAATAAAAAAGTGGAGATTTTCTTCAAAACATACATTTCTTTTATTGAAAAAGTATCTCTTACCGTCTTTATTGCTTTATTTGTAGTCGTACAGCTTTATAGATATATATATATATATATATATATATATATATATATATATATATATTATATATATATATATATAAGGATTACTCAGACGAGTGGTGGGTTCTTATATCGGTCTCAAGGTGGAGAAATAAAGACAAAGTTGATAGGCTACTTTATCTATTTTGAAGACGTTTCGCTTTCGAGTTTTGAAAGCATCATCAGTTCATCTAAAAAGTACAATATGAGAACCACACAATCATGGAAACGATGTTAATTGTTACCTTAAAAAGACATGTAGCAGTCAAAGTTATTTACAATAATGTGAATGAAACTTAAGTAAATGGACATAATACGCTGATATTGTATAAACAATTAAGTAACTAACAACATATAGGAACTTATAAAAAATTAGCACAGCAAATGACCATGTGGTCTAAAGTAAATGAAATGTTATTTAATATTAATTAGTGAAAAAGAACCAAGAAAATCATAGACAACTTCCAACTATTTAATGATTATTAAGCTTTGATTTTAACTTTAGGTAACATTTATCAAGTGATATTAATAAAAATTTTAATTTAAAAAAGTAGTGCAAATGAAGTTACCGATCAAAACCCTACAGCTGTCGCCGGAAAAATGGCGTTAGATGAACCAGAATGAACTAAACCGCAAAAAGACAGCCAACCTTGAGGTCAAAATACTTTTGACAGATCAGCAAGGTGGAGGTACCAACCCAAATAATTGGGCGGTCAATTTAAAAGTTTTGATGAGTTTGGATGGCTACCCGGTTGCAAAAGACAAACCAGTGAGAGAAATTGGTATTTTTATAACTCCTAATGAGAGAAGTTGCTATTCTACGCAGTCTTGGGCACAATGCTGCGATGTAGTGCATTAAAGCCCTTCCCCCTTTTAAAATTCAATGTTTGTTTCGTCCCTTCTAAGTGTTTTCTGTTTTAGTGTGTTTAAATTATCCTTAATTGTTTGTATTTTAATATTTTATTTACTTGACTTTCCAATAATTAACTCATTGCCAATAGAACTTTATCAAATTAATTTGATAACTACAAGTTGGAAAATAATTGCACACCCACACAATTTTTACATCTAAACTTATTCATTGTCATAAAACTGTCACCTTCATAAAACAATTACTCAATAAATAACACACATTTCAAAAATATATCTCTCGAATAAGTATAAATAGCTTTTAATAACACAATGGTATATTACATCACTTACATTTAACAAACAATCTCACACATATCTCTTCTTCATTGGATCAAATCTATCTCCTCAAGAACTTCCCGTTTACTGTCAAACAACTGCAATAATAGAATTGAGTTCTCCATTCAACAATATAAGTAGTTTCAACCATGTTCTACCATCCATCTATTAATAGAGTACCGGCATCATTTGTTTAACTTTGTATCGAGACCTGAGGATGCTTTGCATATTGTAGAAAGCGAAACCGGTCGTCTGATAGTTAAATTAAATTGATTGTGAGTAAGTCTTATTTATTATTGCTTTACCTATTTCCTATATGTTGTTAGTTACTAGATTGTTTATACAATATCGGCGTATTATGTCCATTTACTTAAGTTTCATTCACATTATTGTAAATAACTTTGACTGCTGCATGTCTTTTTAAGGTAACAATTAACATCGTTTCCATGATTGTGTGGTTCTCATATTGTACTTTTTAGATAAACTGATGATGCTTTCAAAACTCGAAAGCGAAACGTCTTCAAAATAGATAAAGTAGCCTATCAACTTTGTCTTTTATATTTCTCCACCTTGAGACCGTAATAAGAACCCACCACTCGTCTGAGTGATTCTTATATATATATATATATATATATATATATATATATATATATATATATATAAATATATATATATATATATATAATATATATATATATATATTATATATATATATATATATATATATATATATACGGTTCTTGAACTCCTCATTCAAGAACCGTATATATATATATATATATATATATATATATATATATATTATATATATATATATATATATATATATATTATATATATATATATATATATATATATATATATATATATATATTATTATTATATATATAGAGCTTCAGTGAAACCGTGCCATCGGGTTCTATTTTGCGCTAAGGCCTTCACCTCATTCCAAGACTTTCCTTGGCCTCTTATCTCGTCCATGATGGATCTTCTCCAAGTTTGTACTGGGCGACCTCTTTTTCTTTTCCCTTGGGGATTCCACTCTAGGGCAGTCTTTGCGATACTGGAACTATTTTTTCGGAGTGTGTGACCGATCCAACCCCACTTTCTGGACTTAATTTCATTTTGTACCCTCTTTTGTTCGGTCAGGTGTAGCAGATCTTCGTTTCTGATGGTGTTAGGCCAGAATATACGGACAATTCTTCGTAGACATTTGTTAACAAAGACCTGCAGTTTGTCTGTGAGGGTGTTTGTCACTTTCCAGGTTTCACATCCGTAGAGTAGAACTCAGTAATAGCATAGTAGAGTTCAGCATATATGATCATTTCATTTAACTCTTCTCTATCTTATAGTTCTTGATATTCTCCAGTTGCATCTTCGTCGTATATCTGTACTTTTAGTTGTGTTTCATAGTGTTTTACTATCGATTTTTCTGTTGTTTTTAGCATTCTCTTTGTTCTATCTGTGTCGTGTCGTGTTTCTGCTGCCTATATTATTATTGTTTTGATGACTATTTTGTAAGTTCTGCCTTTCATTTATTTACTGATGTTTTTATTTTTCTATATTGTTTTATTTTTTTACGTGTGGCCAGATTTTTGTCTTCTTTTCATGTTTTAAATTAATACTCAACTTGTCAATTTCAGTTTTGTTTAGAATCTAACATCCTGTTTTTTGTGTTGTTTTATTTGTCATAATTACATTATTTAGCATTTATTTTCTCTAATGCATGATAAACGTCATATTTGATGTAATCTTTGTATTTTCTAGCACATAATTTTATTAGTTAAATTCAAAGCAAAAAATAAAAAGAAAATAAAATTTAAAGAACAATAGCTAAAGCCACAGAATTTCAGAACTTAAGGAAGGCAAAGAATCAACAATTACTATCATACCTGTAAAAGTTTTCAATTATTAAAAAATTTTTATTCTCAATTTGTACTTTTTTGATTTACTCATGTACTAATTTTTTGATAAAAATATGCAAGACACAATGCGGGCATTAATTCTTAAGACTGAAACTTCAATGTTGAATCCGATATTCACGAAAAGAAAAGGAGCTATTTTTTTGTGGTTTCTAAAAATAATTGTGCTTGAGTATTGAATTTTGCACCCTTTGATTTAATTCACTAAAAACTACTGTATTGAATGAATAAAAATTTAAATGAAAATTTTAAAAACGTAAATAAACCTCGTATATGATGTAGATAAGAAAACACGCCAACTTAATTACAGATTATTATGGTACAGTAGAAAAGCTTCACTTCTAGGGTATTATTGGACAATTCCTAAAATTTATTTAAAATTTTCTTTAACTTAGAACATTTAAGGTACGAGCAAATGGAACACTATCATCAACTCGAATCCACGAAAATATAGTCCCCATGGATCTGTGTTAAGTGTAACTTTATTTCTTGTTGCAATTAATGATATCTTTGAACAATGTCAACATCCATTAGAAGCAAGACTTATACGCAGACGATCTGGTTATCCTACTAAGAGGAACAAATGTAGAAACCACCCAAAGAATCCTACAAAGCGCATTCAATAATCTCCAGAAATGGTCTGACAAAACAGGACTCAGTTTCTCTAACGAAAAAACAAAATGTTGCTCTTCTCAAAAAAGCGAAAAGAGATAATCCAATTTTAACATTGAATGATAGAATCTGATCTTTGTAAAAAAAATAAAGTTCCTGGTCTTACATTTGACAAAACATTGAATTGGAAAAGTCACATTAAAAATCTAAAAGGTACTTGCCAGCAAAGCATTAATATTTTGAATACACTGTCAGAACATTACCTGGGGCAGCGATACGGCAACTCTTTCATAAATATTTTCATTCTTAGTTCAATCAAAAATTGACTACGGCTCAGTGGTATATAACTCAGCCAAGAAATATGTTCTTAAAGAACTAGATGTAATTCAAAATACGGGACTGCGAGTCGCTTTGGGTGCCTTTCGAACAAGCCCATACTAAGTATATGCAGTGAGTCAGGGCAAACCCCTTTAGAATTTAGAAGAGATTTTTTAGTTTGTCGTTTGCTTGTAAAGTTCTATCCTCTCTAGATAACCCAGTCTACCACAACGTTCATAGCAATCGTTTCAGCCACTACTTCTCATCTCATCCTCAATGTAATCCGCCTTTCTATGAACGAATTAACCGATTACTTCATAAATATAGCATAATATTCCCGACAATATACCACCCTTCCGAAAATTCCTTCTTCCATGGACTGTAAATGAACCACCAGTAATCACTGATCTATCAAAATTTAATAAACATAAATCCCCACCAGCCATATTATTAAACCACTTCAAAGATATTATGGATAGATTTAGCGACTACCGACAGATCTACACAGATGCATCAAAAACAACGGACGGAGTCGGCGCAGCCATTTTCTGTAATACTCATAATGCTAAATTTAAGTTGCATAACAACTGGACTATCTCCAATGCAGAACTATACGCAATCCTTGAAGCTCTAAAATTCATTAACAAAACGAACCAGAGAAATTACACAATCATAACTGACTCAATGAATGCCCTTTGTAACATCTAAAACATATACTCCAGCAACCCTATTCATAAGGACATTTACAAAGAATTTTAAAATGCTGCAAAAGAAAACAAACACGTGGTATTAATCATAGTTTCATCTCATATTGAAATACACGATAACAAGGTTGTAGACCGTCTAGCTCACGAAGCAGCGACAAGTGATGGTCAAGTACAATTAAATAAAATAGTGCTAATAATTATAAAATATGTAAAAAACAGTTAGTTGTGCGTGGCAAAACAAATGGTCGAAGTGTTCCGAAAAACTAAGGCAAATTAAAGACAATGCTTTACACAAACAAGCCTTTGTGTTACCTAGAAAAAACAAGTCATCTTTTCTCGACTTCGACTTGGTCACACCCACCATACACATCTTCACCGAATTACAAGAGACAATCCTGCATGCTGCAACCAGTGTCAAACTATCAGTACAGTAAAACATATTTTAACCGAATGTCAAATGTTCCAGGAAACGAGAAGTAAACTCAACCTTCCCAGCGACATATGCGAGCTTCTACGAGAGATGCGAGAGACAACGATCATCTCAACAATATTATAAAGTTTTTAGCGGCTATAGGCATTAATAGATATTTAAATGGTCGGAGTGTTCCGAAAAACTAAGGCAAATTAAAGACAATGCTTTACACAAACAAGCCTTTGTGTTACCTAGAAAAAAACAGGTCATCTTTTCTCGACTTCGACTTGGTCACACCCACCATACATATCTTCACCGAATTACAAGAGACAATCCTCCATACTGCAACCAGTGTCAAACCAACAGTATAGTAAAATATATTTTATTGTCTAGGAACGTCCAGGAATTTTATTGTCCGAATGTCAAATTTTCCAGGAAACGAGAAGTAAACTCAAACTTCCCAGCGACATATGCGAGTTTCTTCGAGAGATGCGAGAGACAACGATCATCTCAACAATATTATAAAGTTTTTAACGGCTATAGGTATAAAAAATATTTAAATTAAAATCTAGTCTGTATCACAAATTACATATATTAATCATCTTCCATGTTAGTATGTAATTAATATTATAACCTTTGTTTGTTCTAATATGTATTTCTCATTGTTGTCGTCTATTACCTCAGTGGTTCGGACGATATTAAATAAATCAATAAAAAAAATTTACATAGGTATCTAAATGAAAAACAATTAATTCATTTTAAGACAAGTTGTAAAACTAACCAGATAACTTATAAAAATTTAAATTTTCTCATGTTTGTATGTTTTAACACACATATATATATATATATATATATATATATATATATATATATATATATATATATATATATATATATATATATAGGGGAAAGCGTTGTACCTTGGGACAGTTTTACCTTGGGACGATCTTAATTGCTCTGTCATCTATGATCGACAGACCAAACTAACCTGTTAAATTGTTTCACTTAGCCACCAGGGGTTAGTGTAGAGTGATTGGCAACTTTTAAGAGAACTGTGTGTGAGTTACCGAACAAAATACGAAATTTTCATTGGTAAGTAATTTTTAGTTGTTTTATTGTTTGTTTTTTGTAATTTTTACTCTTTAATTTATGAATAAACATAAGACATTATATTATACTCTGAGATGTGCTCTACTAAATGATATAATTATTTATCGTGTACAACTAACCTAAAATATATTTAAAAGACACGTTTTAATTTTCTGCACCGTGTTGTACCTTGGGACTGAATTACGGTTGTACCTTAGGACGTCCCAAGGTACAACACTGATAGATTTTTTTTTCAATTAAATGCTTTGAAAAGCTTAAATTGGTATGTACTGGAGCGTTGTATTTTTTTCTGATGGACCTAATGTATACCAGTAATTTTTGAGTGGCTGGTTTGTTTGTGAATGTTGTTTATTGTAAGTTGTTTATTTTTAAAACGCTTTATAGTTAGCCGAATTTGTTTTGTTTTTTTTTAGAACTATGCCTCGCAGCAAAGACGGCAAGACGCGGGTGAAGATCAACCAGCAGTCTTTAGAAAGTGCAGTAAACGATGTTCTGAAGGGATTACTTACGGTTAATGAGGCTGCACGAAGGTATGAGTTAAGCAATTCGACTTTGAGTAGACACTGTCAAAAATACCTTTCATTAAACCATAATGATGAACAGCCTAATTTTATGTATGACAGTGAAAAAAATGCTGTAAAAAAGGTTTTTTCAAACGAACAAGAGCTTATGTTAGTTAGTTATCTTAAAAAATCAGCTGCTCTGCATTACGGCCTTACAAAAAAAGACACACTTAAACTAGCCTTCCAGTATGCGAAAGGCTTGGCAGAGCAGGAAAATAACAAAATCAAAGTTCCAAAAGAATGGATTACCGCAGAATCTGCTGGAGAGTTCTGGTTACGTGGCTTTAGGAAACGCCACCCTACCCTAAGCTTACGTAAACCCGAGCCTACGAGCCTTGCAAGAGCAACAAGCTTTAACAAAGACAACGTGAACAAATTTTTCGATCAATTACAGCTAGTCATAGAAAGACATCAGTTTCAAGCAAACGAGATCTACAATCTTGATGAAACAGGTAATTCAACAGTCCATGTGCCTCCTAAAATTCTATGTACAAAAGGAACAAAACAGGTTGGTTCTGTCACTTCAGGGGAAAGAGGAATTAATATAACGATGATAGCATGTGTCAATGCTATTGGGAACAGCGTTCCACCAATGCTCATTTATCCTCGTGTTAATTTTAAACAACATATGCTCATTGGGGCCCCAAATGGTGCAATTGGTGGTGCAAATCCAAGTGGGTGGTCCAATGAAGTGTTATTTGTTGATTTCTTGAAGCACTTCATCAGGCATGTGAAACCTACTCGAGACAAACCTGTCTTGCTTATTTTAGACAACCATGAATCTCACATCTCGATTGAAGCTTTAAATTTAGCGAAGGAAAACGGCGTGGTGATGTTAACCTTCCCACCCCATACCTCACACAAGCTTCAGCCGTTAGACCGAACTGTGTTTGGCCCGTATAAAACATACTACAGCAGTACCATGAGTGGTTGGATGTTATCTAATCCTGGAAAACCTATCCAGATATATGATGTTGCTGGATTAATTGGCAGTGCTTACAACAAAGCATTTACAAAAGAAAATATTGAGAAAGGTTTTCAGGTGACAGGAATATTTCCATTTGAAAGAAACATTTTTACTGACAACGAGTTTCTTTCATCCTACGTAACTGATCGTGAACTGGTTCAGGAAAATACAAATGGTAGGCCTACAGACATTAAAAAGACTCAACGACGAAGAAATGACGTTGTGTTGGATTCTACCAGTCATTTTGAAGCGAGTGAGACTTTAGCCCAGCCTTCATCATCGTCTATCTGTCACCTACAGATCCCATCAACATCTAAAATCGTGACACCAGAAACGATTCGCCCGTTTCCAAAAGCCCAGATGAGAAAGAAGACCGTAAGAGGAAGAAAACCTGGAAGGTGCAGAATACTGACCGACACGCCAGAAAAAAAGGAGATTGAAGATAACAAAAATAAAAAGAAAAGAAGTTTTGTCACTCCTAAACAACTGTTTTCTGATAGGAAGAAGAACAAAAATAATCCCAAAAAGAAAAACAAAGACAAAATTATAGAGACCTCCAGTTCTGAGGATGAAGAAATGACTTTTTTGTCTGACGAAGAAGATTGTGATATATCCGTGCAAGAATTAATACAAGGAGTTTTGGAGGAAGAAATGGATATAGCCTTACAGGAGAAGATTGAATGTGAAGAAATAAAACAAGACGATTATGTTTTAGTTAAAATTGATGGCAAGAAGAAAACTGTTTATTATGTAGCAAAAGTCGTACAAAAAATAGACATTTTGTATGAAATTCAATATCTTGTTAAAACCGGAAGAAATACTTTTCTCTTAAGAAATGAAACTTTATATGAAATAGACGAGGGAGAAATCATATGCAAGTTGCCTTCGCCCTCAACCACAGGAACCTCGGAGCGTTTGAAGCAATCACTCAAGTTTCCTGTGAATTTCAGTGCATATGACATGCCCATGAACTAATTAGGTAAAAGTAGCCGTTATAAGAGATTTGCTCTAATGTTTTGTATTTTTATAGTCTTTATGTAAAAATTTTTGTTGCTCTAATATTTTGTATTTTTATGAGGATTACCTAAGATTTATTTCCGAAATTGATTTTTTTGTTCACTAATTTTTTTGTTGCTCTAATGCTTTGTATTTTTATGAGCATTACATAAGGTTTATTTGCTTAATTGACTGTTATTGTCCAATAATGTTTTTATAGCTTTAATGTTATGTATTTTTATATGCATTACATAAGATTTATTTGCTTTATTGATTTTTTCCCTTTCACTCCTTTACTTAGTCCTAAGGTACAACACCCTGTATCCCAAGGTACAACACCGTGATGTACCTTGGGATACTTAGCAAGGGTGAAGAAAATATTTTTTTACTCCCTTGTTAATTGACATATTTTATATTTTAAAACATTAATAAATTCCCTAAAACATGGACTTTAAGTCAGTATTAATAAAACTATTATAAAGTTTGCCCAAGTAATAATAAAAATCTTTGTTTCAAAACCGTCCCAAGGTACAACGCTTTCCCCTATATATATATATATATTATATATATATATATATATATTATATATATATATATATATATATATATATAAATAACAAGAAAAGTGGTTTATTATCACAATTTTATATGTTAATATAAAAGGTATTAAAATAAAACATTTTGTTTCATTAAAAACTTTCTGAATTTTAAAATACGTTTTATAAATTTTCATAATACATCTATTATAAAGATGGTCCGCGAATATACTCAATATGTCAAATAGTTCATTTACTAATAGCAAAATATTGGACTTAAACTCGGTAATTAAAGAAGCAAAGCAGAACTTATAAAATTTTAATAATAAAATGACAAACTTCATAAGAAAACCAATTAATAAACCAAAGAATTGATTAAACAACTTGAATAATCTCACTACTTTAAATGCTTTCTAAAATATTTGAAAAGAGATTTAAAATCGCAATTTGTACTTGAGCGTTGACATACAAATTAAGATTTGTTTATACAGTGCCCGAGATCTAAAACTATCTTAGAGGTTTGTTTTTCCAACACTTTTAGATAAAATTTCTGTAAAACAGAGAGGGTATGAGAGAGAAAAAAAGTTTTGTAGCATTCTCTGTATTATTTTCGAATAAATAAATATTATAATAAAAAATAACTAAATAACTCAATTAAAATAAAATTATGACTAACAGGAGCAGATGATAAAAATATGTTAAGTATAGTTAGTCAAAGACAAGTAATTTTGTTTCATTAAGTGAAAGGCCAGTCTATACAAAAATGAATATCTTCAACACAACTTCCTAGCTAGCATCATCATCATGATGGTGCTATACATTGTAATGGGCCTTGACCTTCTTAAGCTCTTTTGCCATTCTGCTGCACCTTACTTAAATTTTCCAGTTGTCAACAACGATTTTCTCAGTGTTTCATTAAGTAAAAGGTCAGTTTATAACAAATTGAATATCTTCAACAAACTTCCTAGCTACCATAATCATCATGATGGTGCTACATATCATAAAGGGCCTCGACCTTCTTCTTTATGTGCCGTTCTGCTGTGCCTTACTTGAATTTTCCAGTTGACATTACGGCGTGGAACGCAAATGGACTGTTACAACATCAGATCGAGTTGCAAGCAGTACTAGATATTGAGAAAATTGATCTATGTCTCGTTTCTGAAACACACTTCACTAAACAGTCATATGTTAAATTTAGGGGGTATAGAGTATATTCTACTGTACACCCAGATAATGCATCTAAAGGAGGAAGCGCTATTATAATTAAAGATAACATCTTGCATCATGAAGAATTAAAATATGCAACTGAGCACATACAAGCTACAACAGTCTGTGTGAAGATGAAAACACATACCTTAAATATAAGTTCAATATAATGTCCTCCTAGACACTCCATTAAAAGACAGCAATATAAAGAGTTTATGAACACTTTAGGAAAAAGATACATCATCGGTGGCGACTTTAATGCAAAAAATACCCACTGGGGCTCTAGGCTAACTACAACTAAAGGAAAAGAACTATTGTCAGCTGTTAAGGAACAAAAGGGTGAAGTAATCTCTACTGGTAGACCAACATACTGGCCTACCGATAGGAACAAAATTCCAGACCTGATAGATTTCTTTATTTACAAAAATATCTCAGCTAACTATCTGGATATCAATGACGGCTGGGACATGAACTCTGATCACTCACCGATAATTCTAACTATGAGTGATACAGTGATTAAAAAAGAGTTCAATCCAATATTGACTAATAAAAAAACTGACTGGGAGAGCTTCAAAATAAACCTTGAACACAAAATTAATCTTGCTGTTCCATTAAGAAACACGAGGCAACTTGATGACGAATTAGAAGTTTTTATAAGACATATCCAACAGTCAGCTTGGGAAAATACTCCCACAATAACTTCTAGAACAAAAGGGAACAACTATCCAAAAGAAATCAGAGAACTCATAGTAGAAAAAAGGAAGTTAAGAAAAAAATGGCAGCAATACAGAACTCCACGAGACAAAACTAGTCTAAATAATGCTACACAAAAACTAAAAAGAGAGATACAGAATATAAAAAATTCAACAATTAATTATTTTTTAAGTACCCAATTATTTTTAAGTAACCATTCCAAACTGACGAAATAATAACATTGACATCACTTAGAGAAGTATCAACAGAGATAAAAGAGAATATAAATGCTAAGAAAGCTCCAGGATATGATCTTATAACAGGAGAATTATTAAAAAATCTACCAAGAAAAGCCATAGTTAAGCTGACACACCTAATAAATGCTGCTTTTAGATTGAGATATGTTCCCAGACTTTGGAAAGTAGCCGTAGTAATTAGGATCGCCAAACCAGGTAAATCTCCTAATGAAGTGACATCCTATAGACCAATATCACTCCTTCCGGTGATGTCAAACCTATTTGAAAAACTTCTATTAAAAAGATTAAAACCAATAATAGAAAGAAAAAATCTTATACCAAATCATCAATTTGGTTTCAGAAATCAACATTCCACTATAGATCAAGTTCACAGAATAACGAATATAATAGAAAAAACATTAGAAGAAAATAAAGTCTGCTCTACAATCTTCTTGGATGTAGCACAGGCGTTTGATAAAGTCTGGCATGACGGTTTAAACTATAAACTAAGAACGTTCATGCCTAAACAGTATTCAGAAATCTTGAAATCATACATTGCGAATAGATATTTCAGAGTAAAACAAGAAGAAGTGTACACCGACTTAAGGGAGATCAAAGCTGGCGTGCCACAAGGAAGTGTCTTAGGTCCGGTCCTGTACCTACTGTATACGTGTGACATTCCAGAGCTAGAACAAAATAATATTGCCACCTTCGCAGATGATACAGCCATACTAGCGATATGAGACACTAGTGAAGAAGCGACTGATAAATTGCAACTATCAGTAAATAAAATACATAACTGGACCAGAAAATGGCGAATAAAATTAAATGAGACTAAATCTGCACACATTAACTTTACAAATACAAAAATAGAAAATTTCCCAGTTAGAATAAATGATACCCGAATTCCTTATGCAACATCAGCAAAATACTTGGGCATCACCCTAGACGCGAAGCTGCGCTGGAAAGTCCATGTCAAAAAGAAAAGAGGGGAGCTTGATATTAGATATAAGAAATTATATTGGCTGATTGGAAAAAATTCAACATTGTCAATTCATAATAAATTATCCATCTACAAGCAAGTACTGAGGCCAGTATGGGTATATGGGTGCCAACTCTGGGGCTGTACCAAAGCTAGTAATCTACTTATTATCCAGAGATTTCAAAATAAAGTACTGAGAAACATTGTTGATGCTCCTTGGTATATCCGTAACAGCAACCTCCACCAGGACCTGGGTATGGAAACTGTGATCGAAATAATCAAGAGAACAGCAGCAAGTCACGAGCAGAGGCTGCATAGTCATGTGAATGTCGAGGCAATCCAGCTTCTTGACAACACTGAACTAAAGAGAAGACTCATAAGGACAAAACCATTTGAGCTAGTGTAAATGTGTAACAGTTTAGTGTAAAAAGCAGAGTATAGTGCTGTGAAGTTATTGCATGCTAGTTGTAGTGCATTAGTTAATAGATAAAATAAGAGTAAGCCATAGGGTAAGCCCTTAGATTTAAGTATTTGCTGTTATTATGTTAGGTCAGAAAATAACTGATAATTGGTCATTTGTGACCAGATAGCAGTATACAAACACCGCGAAAAAAACAGATTACTTTGTCACTTTTACTTAAATTAGACAGCTGAAAGGTTTCGATGGTAAGTTGTATTTTGTGTAGTTTCGAGGTTGAACTTTTCCATTGATTTTGCCAGGACTTTTTGATTTGTGATCTGAAAAGTAGTAAAGTTTTAGATCTGATGCTAGTTGAACGGATTTGACGTCTGATTTGGTTATAATTGCATTCTTTGCAGTAGTATCAGCAGTTTTATTACCTTAAATCCCGACGTGTGAAGGAATCCAGATTAATGTTACGTCTGTTCCAGAAGAAGTGAGACAGTTGTTGTTTCATGTATGGCATGAACTAATGGATGTTCGGAATATATATTTTTAATCGAGTCGATGGAGGACATCGAATCTGTACATATTGCAGTGTTCTTGGCTTTAGCTTGATTGCATAAACATTTTAATGCTTAGATGGCTACAGCTCTCCGTATGATTAAGGTAATGGTGGAAGGCAGAACTTCTGAATGATACTATTTGCAGTTGTTATAAAATATCCGACTCCTGTCTCAGTTTTGGATGCATCTGTGTATAGAATCTCGTCATATGAGTTTGTGTTGACCAGTTTTAGGAAAGTCTGCCTCAGAATTTGGCTGTTGGTTTTATTTTTGTGAAAATTGTTAAGCAAAAGGTTAATTTTTGGAATGCTATTATTCCAAGGAGGAGTTGATGATAGAATATGGTATCTGTTATTGAAAAATCAACAGGTCGTGAAAGGGGAAGTAAAATTTGAGGCAGTGTCGTGTCTGATATTTATTGTTGGGTTTACAGTTGTAGGGTTTGTAAATAAACTTTTAGGGTTGTTTTGACGTGAACATACTCTAGCAAAGTATTCAGAAGAAGTTGTTGTCTGCGGAGAGAAAGGGGAAGTTCACCTGTTTCAACAGCGAAGACTTTCGGCAGGGCTGGATCTGAAAGCTCCGAGGCATATTCGTAATGCGGTATTCTGAATAGTATCAAGAGTCCTTAAATAAGTGTTTGAGGCTGACATATATACAAGCACCCTATCAGTCGAACGAATGAGATCTGTATACTTAATTAGATGTCTTCATCAGCTCCAGTGATGGTTTGCTAGAGATTTTAATACTTAGAGAATTGTGTTTTATTGCTCTGTCTTAGTGCATGCATAATAATGTGGGGATGGCGAAATTAATGAACATAGAGCGCGGTGACTATCCAAGTTGTGACTTTATGAAAAGAGTAAAATGGTTATGCCCAAATGTGACAATTTATTGGAAAATTTTAGCAATGGCTTGTAACGGACTCTTTACCGGCTGTAAATAACCTGTTAATGAGTCTTTTTATTGCTTTATAGTGTGTAGAATCAAACTAATAAAACTTTTTTAAGATCGACTGTTAAAACTTTCTAGTAAAAATATAAAGACAAATGTTTCTGGCTTACGGTTACATACTGTTTGTTTGGAATATTGTTTGACAGAAAACTTTCAATATAGCTTTATTTGAAAAAAGTAGATTTACACTTTTCGCAACTTTATCTGGCTATTTAATGACACTAAGCGCACTTTAATATTAATTGTTTAATACGTTTTTTTGGAGTGTCCCCCTTCATGTTTTCTAACGGTATGAAGAATATTTTGAAAGGTCTAGATCTCATATACATTGATTTGGCATTACAACTAAAAAGGTAATATGTATTACAACCCTTATTGATCTTTAGCTACTTAGCTGATACAGTCTCCAACTATATATAACAGTTATATTTATAAGATTAGTAAAAAGCATCCACCAGCATGTTTTCCTCTTATTCCGATCCGGTAACTGTTTAGTTGCTGATAATGCAAGTCTACACCACCCATAAACTTATTATAATTTTTATATAAAGCAGGTTGAGAATCATCCACTTTGGCCTTAGCAGCAGTTGATCATGCTTTGTTTATGCTACAGGTTCCATAAAGTCGTAATTTATAGCCATACTCACTATGTTATTATCTTTCTATCTTACAAATCATATAACTTGTCATATTAATGTTTAAAATATCCTCTATCTTGTTTTTTCAATTGTTTCATTTAGAAATTTTTTGTTCTATTTTCTCTTACAGTTCGAGTAACTCTAATTTCCATTCTTTTTTTTGTCTCTAACAGATCGTAACTTGTAAAAAAATATCAAAAGATAAAGTGTGATCTGATGGATAAGCGATGTGGTCTACCACATCCAGAACTACTTGTTATCCTAATGATAGACTACTTTCCCTTACAATATTGTTGGTTCCACAATAAATATCTACGGCATAACAATAGCCATCAGTACTACATAACAACCAATTTTTGTAACCGAATTTAATATGTTTACTTTTTTAAATTGCTTACTTGGTATGTCTCCCAAAAAATTTAACCATAGGTTAATCAACACATATATTATGTTCATGACAAATACCTTACTGTCTTTAATTCTGATTCAGTCGTATTAGCAAAGGTCACACTGTTTTATCGGCAAGATGAATGTACCCTCTTTATATCTAGAAATCTGTTTAGTTAAAGTTATCATTCTCAATGTCTTTCCCATCAGCTAACATATCTAGGTCCTGAAGAATCGTTACAGTATTCGCCTTAGATCGTGAATTAGAACCACGAATATCTTCTAAAGCTGAAGGTTTACCTTTTCATAGAAATTTTGAATAGTTATACCCTTAAAATCACCTAAAATCTGTAACGAAATTGTAAAATATCAAAAATACTCCCATATTCCCTTTGTACTCATATAAGTAAACCTAATTTTAACAAGAAATAAATCACGTTATAACCTCCTGAGACCTGACCTGATCTTTTTTGTTTTTTTTTTGATTAAATAATAGAATTTGTTTGATGTTTAGTATAAAAACACATGTAAATTTTTCTGAATTTTTATTTTTTTGCTGAATGTGAAAAAAAACATGTCCATTTAAAAGGACATCAGGATCGCATCAATACAAACTTATTGTAAATGAAATTGTTTAAAGCAATTATTATTTCCCGTTAAACATAAAAATATGTCACATGATTCACAATAAACTTTTGTTTTACCCTTACAACCTGGAAGCTTACATCTAACAGAATTTTTTAACTCGGATGCCATTGCAGGAATGTGTTGTATCTTTCTCTTAGTAGGCGTTTGAAGTGATGTTCTAGGTTTGTAACTGTTTCTAGTTACCAGTGTTGAAATGTTCTCAAAATCAGAATTTTCAGAAATGTTATCTTTAAGGAGCAACTCAGAAACAGCTATTTTAAACTCCAGGAACTGCATAACGGTTTTATTAGCATCACCCAGTTGCTTATGGTCATCTCTGTACAGAATCCAAGAATTGGCAATCGCAAGATCAAATAAGTGAAAAATGGTTTTTACTGTCCATTTCTTACTTCTAGCTCCCATTCGATAATAACTGATCATCCTGTCAATTAAATCTATTCCCCCCATGGATTCGTTGTACTTTTTAACAATGTTTGGTCTAGGTACCTCAACATATCGGGAGTCCTTTTTTGACCATCGCTTACATTCATCTGAAGGTTCTATTTGCAACGCAGTTGACGCTAGCATAACTGATTTCATGTCATACCATTGGACTATGTTAATTTTTCCATCAGATCTTACATCTTGCTCAGAAGAACCACGACCTAATCGACTCATCACCTTATCTGATGTTACATGAACTGCTTTGGGTATTCTGGATCTCATTATTGTACCAGTTAAAAAAATATTTTTGTTTAACATGTACTCAAGTAAAGGTAAGGTGGTGAAATATCTATCAATGAAAACATGTGTTCCTTCTGATAATGTTGTAGATAACTTAATTACTGCAGATGGACCAACACCTAACTTCTTAACATCATCATCATTCTGCAGAAATGTATTTTTCCCTTGATAAATATCGAAGTCTAATATTAATCCTTTGGGAGTGGCGCAGACAAAATTTTTTAATCCTTCTGGATTAGGTTTACCTCGAACAAATTGTTTCATGTTACACACTCCCGTAAAAGGTATCATTTGTTCGTCCACAGCAACCTCACTGTATCTTGGAAGTGTTAAGCAACCTCTTCGTATTCTTTCAATCAAAGGCCGGATCTTAAATAATTTGTCAGCATTTCTTTGATCTTGAGGCACATCAGCGTCAATAACTACTTTTAAATTGCTTCTGATTTGAAAATATCTATCACGTGTCATGGCTTGTGCAATACTGTTGACTCTTGTTGTCTTGGCCCAAAACATTCTAATTTGTGGATACTTTAGACAGGACATTAGGATAGATATTCCAAAAAATTTTTTCACCTCAGTTAGAGTAACGTTCAAAGCTTTTCCTTTTTCTTGCAAAAATTTAATATTCGTACAATTACAAATATTCTCAAAATCTGAATCATCAAAATACATACCGACGTAGTTTTCAACTTTCCAATTTTGCCTCTCGTGGACTGTATCGACAATTCCAATAAAATCTACATGCTGAGGGACAAAAACACCCATTTTATTCCATGTATTTCGGTTCTCAAGCTTTTTCTTTCGTTCGTTGAGTGGCACGTTATCTAATTCATCTTCGGATGGTATTTCTGTGTCTTGTTCATCATCTGAGCCAAATTGAGCCAAATCTGATTGCTGAGACAATTCTTCATTTGGATCAAGGCCGTCATCATAGTTTTCAGAATCTGAAACGTCTATATCCGAACTTTCCAGACATTCAAGAAGTCTTTCATGGTCTACTTCGGGTCTTAAAAATTTTTTGTTACCAAAGACAGCTGAAACAAAAAAGTCTAATATAATATTTTATATAATTTACTATTTTATTTGGGAATTAAAGCTACAATTGTAGTTTTAAATTAATTTATTGACGTTTCATGCACAATAATACATAATATTTTATGTATGTCTAAAGACCTGACGTCCATAGAAATGGACGTCCCTATTTTAGATAAAAACAAACTCAAAATGGTTTGCTAAGACAATTAAATCACATTAATATATTTATAATATCGTATGTTATTAGACTAAGCAACATTTAGGTTAATAATCTAATAAAATTAGCTACTTACCATCAATTGTTTTTCTAGAACTGCTCGCCATGTTTATCACTTGCGATTAAGAGGTTAACTAAATTAAAATGTGGTCTCATCAATACAGCGCGCTGTTGTCAGGTTCACTAATATGTACACTACGATGGACTGTGGGACTAGGCGGTGTAAATTTAGTTCTTGCGAAAAAAATATATAATACGTAAATGTCCATTTAATTGGACATCAGGTCTCAGGAGGATAATTGAAATTTTGAAAATTTAATTACTTAAGCCCTGTACTAAACTTATAAACATATTTAAATCATTTGACGGTAAAAATTAGTAAATGAGGAAAACTCACTGTAAATTTACAAAGTCGGTGTCGTGAAAATAAAAAAAACTCATCTGTTGACTCCATAAACAATAAATCACAACCAATAAACCAGCCAAAATATTCAACGAAACCTATTAAGGGTATCTTTTTAGGAGTATTTGGTTTCCGGTATTTACTATAAATTGCAACTATATTATTGAAGATGACACTAGTATGTCAAAATGACAACTGCTTTTAAACGAGTACAGTGGGAGTAAAGGGATAAAAGTTGATAAAAAGACAAGAACGAGAAGAAATAAATGGAAGAGATAGAATAAATCAATTTACAAGGCGGCAAGGGTCAGTTCAAATAACTTGTTTTTGCGAGTGGTGTGTAAAAGCTTTAGATGCATGTGTATAAATATTATAAACAATTTGAGAGATTTATGAGACCTTTAAGGAACTTATTTTCGACGCCTTTTAGTGATAAATCATATTTACATCATTATGTAGGGAAGAATTATAACGTTTATTTCTATTGTCATCGTGTTAAGAGAATTATGCAGAGTATGTAAATATAGGATAATTCACGTTTGTGATAGTTGAACTAAAATTGTTGGGATGAGAAGTATGAGAAGCGCATAATGCTTTTTATGTGAATACGCTGTCGCAATATAATACGTAAAAAGGCTATAACTCCATGATAACACCTGTTTCCAATTATGATTTGCCTTTTTACTTCCCGTGATGGGTTCTTTTTGTGATTAACCAATATCCCTAGATATATGAACTTTTTGACCGCTTTAACGTTTTGGTCATTAACAAGTAGATTTGCTTTAACATTTTCAGCTATTTTTGGTTGTGTTATACGGCAGGAATTTGGTTTTATTTTAATTTACATGTAATCTTATTCCATTCCTTTTGTTGTTTCTACTAGCTTGGTTTGTATTTTCGTGGTGCTCGCCCTAGTTCTTGTTATGATATTCACGTCGTCAGCATATATTAGAATTTGGATTGATCTGATAAATATAGTTATCTAAATTAGTGTCTCATGTAATTTTTTTAACACTATGGTAAAAAGATGATATGCCAGGTCACCCTGCCTTAACGTCATATGTATTTAAAATGAGTTGATGAGGTAATTTATCACCATCTTGAGCATTGTCAATTTTTTCATGCCTATAAGTTTTTTAGGGATTCTTAACTCATACATAGCGTTGTAAAACTTGGTCCTATGACACTGTCATATGTTGCTTTTAAATCGACCAAAATATTACATAAATCTCTTGTGTTCTATCGAGTATTTGTAGTGGTTTAAAGATCTGCTGCATTTTTGAACGTTCACGCCTGAAACCTGCCTGATATTCTCCTAGAAACACTTTGGTGTAAGGTTTCAATCTCTTGTACAAGATCTTTGACAATGCTAGGATGCCATCGCTTCCTGGGGATTCCTGTTATGTTTCTGAAACTCTAGTCGAACCAGTCGTTTCCCTGTAATGCTTGGGATATTCTTAATGTGCTTTCGGCTTTTAAATATTTTCATCATTTAACATATTATGTGAGTTATATTTTATTTGTATAGTGCCTCTTTCTT
>OU898283.1:41218571-41258571 GCA_918026665.1 Diabrotica balteata
AATATATATATATATATATATATATATATATATATTATATATATATATATATATATTATATTTATATGAGGTTCCTACAGCCTCTGCCGCGTCTCGCATTTCGACCGCCATCGTTCTCTGTCCATCCATTCGTCTTCTTTGATGGTTCTATCCCTCATTAAGTGTCGTACATTATTTTCTTTCCAGGCAACTGAAAGTTCTTTTCTTCTTCTTGTATGTATGTATTTAATTGAAGGCTTTCTTTGGTCATCTATCTTCATTTATTCGCTTCACGTGACCATACCACACTAGTTGTCTCGTTTCAATTCTGTCTACACTGTACATATACAGTATTTGTCCTCCTTCTATCATCTTCATTCCTCATGTGATCTTTTTTGGGTACACCACACGCTTTCCTTAGAAAATACATTTATTCTACTTCTATTCTTTTTCTATCTTTTTTCGTGATCTGCCCAACTTCTGCCGCATAAGTCTTAATAGGTTTTACCAAGGTTCGATAGTCATTTGTTCTGTCAATTTTGACCTAGTAGAGTTAAACCGCTATTTTACCCTGCTGAGTTCTCTTTTCGATGTCTGGTTTGGTAGTGCTTTGTTTTAGATATTATAGATCCGAGATATTATTATTCATTGCATGTTTTTGTGTTTCTAATTTCTAACTCTAGATCTTCTTTACTATCTCCTATTTTAAGATACTTTGTCTTTGACATATTCATATTGAGGCCCCATTTTTCATATTATTTCTTTAGCTTTTTAAACATGTCGTGACCAAACTGGTAAAGTAGCGAATGTGCAAAATTGTCGTATCTGAGATAATACACTAAACAGCTGTGGCTTGTCAAGATGTATATTCCAGTAAAGCAGCGAATGTGCAGATCCAATATTTACGTAATTGTTGACCATTTTTAGTGTAACGAATCTACACCTACTTCACTATTCACAACGCCAAACACCTACTTCACTATTCGATAGGTAAACAGGCGAATGGGCCACATTTGCACTTTTACCAAAGTGTATGACAACCATTACAGATCGTCAAAATAACGAAAGTGGCATATTCGTCATGTTACCTAATTGAATTTTTGCAGTTCTGAAAGGAAGTAAATGACGAATGTTTATACTTAACCTTTATAAGATACTAATTTGTTGTTTAAAAATTGAGAAGCTTACTACGCATTAAAACTATTTATCTAAAAAGCCATTTTCTAAGTATGACATCGATAAAAATAAAGCTTATGCTTAAAAATAAGGAAATGCATAAAGCTGTTATGTGCCCTTTTTAGATAGAACATTGGATTTTTGATTGAAATTAATTTGCATGTGAAGAAAAAGAAGCAATATAGAATTATATACTTTTTTAATACATTACATATTACATTTTTAATACATTATTCAACTATCCATTCAACATTTCATATTTAATGAAGTTTACATCTTCTTAATTTAAGAATCTGAAGAGGCTTGTAACATCTTCAACTTTCTTCTGGTTCACCTCTGGTCTGGGACATTTAGTTGTATTGACAGCATGAAACTATTGTACTCCTTGTTTCCAACTACTACTACTACGTACTTTATAATTTTGAAGGCAACTTTGTTTCTGGACACAGGTTTAGTCAAGAAAAAAGGTTTAATGAAAGAGTCCCAATCTTGAAGAAGGTCACTGTTCATTTTTACTTCAAATGGCGCAGGATTTTTCCTGCATGTTACCATTGCAGTAAGGTATGGCTTAGGACTTCCTATTACTTCAGCTTTGTTAATAGTCTCGTTGATCACAGCAAAATTTCTGTCACATTGGGAAAAGCTGTGGCCTCTTAAATTTCTGTTTTGTCCTCCTGCGGCATCAGATAATAATACAATAGTTTTAATGGTAGAAAATTTACCAGATAACAATACAACAATAGTTTTAATGGTAAAAAATGGTAAAAAATTTACTTATCTGTATTTGTATACAATCAAATAAAAAAGATACTACAGAATTAGGATTCTTCTTTCCATTACACTCAGTAAATGTGTAGCAATAACTAGAGTCGTCGTTAAAACATGAACAGTTAAACAGTACAACCGAAACATTCTTTTGTAAAATTAGTTGAACTCCAAAACCAGATGCGAGGAATTTTCTTATTTTTATTTAGCAATATACATATCATGCAGTTCTTTTCTTTTATTTGCTTTACTTTTGTGGATTGCAAAAATGCATACATGGGTCTTTATCATTGATATTTAGCTTGATCTTAAATTCTTGGCAATAACCGCATATATCTGTTTTAGGTTTGCGAACAGAATAGGAAAACTTAGTTTTAAAGTACTGATAATATGTTTTATAAGACATCTTAAGAGTTTTATTTTTTTTTAAAAGGCATTGAACAACCCATACGATGATTTTATATTTAACAAAGTGTTGTCAAAATATTGCAAATTACTCTTGTTTCTACAGTAATGACTTTTATCATGGTGTATACTAGCCAAGTGACACCCTATTAACACAACAATGTCATCTGAAATGTTTCTGGGCCTATTCAAATGTTTCCCCTTTTTTCTTCAAATAAATCTCCCAACAAGATATTTTTTTGAATAATCCGTATGTCCAAAATATAAGTCCAAAATAAACTTGCGACACACTAAAACAGGGTTTTCTCTTACAGACATACGATAGGCCCAGGTATCTTGTTTTTTTTTATTAAGAGATCTCCGTTTACTTTTGGGATCTTTAGCCAGGTCCATACAACTAGACAACTGGCTATCTTGGAGACTTTTGTTCTAGCAGTTGTAAAAGTAATCAAAAAGCTCTACTTGAAAATCAAGGGACATATTTTCGTGTCATTTGTTCTGGCAGCAGTCAGTAACTAAATTGAATGTCTTGGAACTAACCTTCTTTTCTGACACAGATACGTATTCTTTAACTTGAATACGCCTTAATTTATTTGCTTCTTGTTTCTTATTTTTCTGTTTATGGATCACTTTCCCTTTCCTCTTCCCATCAGAACTACTAACTTCTTCTACTACTACTATCTTCGTAATCACTATATTCTTCATTACGTATCATATTTTTTATCAGAAGTCGTATGTCGTTACGTATCATATTCTAAAAGTCGATGTAATAATATAATAGAATAAAACTTATCGTAATAATAACACCGATACTTTACCTTCAATATGACACATGACAAGTTATAGAAACAAATGAGAAGCGATAAATAGCCCTCCTATACAAAACACCTGCAGAATCGTTTATAAACAATCAATTATCTGAAAAAACATCCTGCACACTAATATTCAAACAGTTGCACCAACCTCATTTTTAAAGATAAATAAATGAAAATTATACCATTGTAAAGGGGAAAACATGGCAGACCTAAATAGCCATTCTGCGTAAAAAGAGAACATAAGCCTATGTGCCCTTCTCACGTCGACCGCCTCATTTATGCAATTATGCACAACTTGCACAAAGAAAAGTGCATCGAAGAAAACAAAAATTAAGTATCTTTAGAAAAGTACAGACGAATTTTTTGTAAGTACAAACTGAAATTTCACTAACCTGCTAAAGATCATTGTAAGAAATATATTGCTCATGAAGAGCAAAAAGGAGATACAAACTATGATGATATTCTTTATACTGAGTATTTTAAATGCAAGGAAGTAGCACGAACAATTTGAGATTAAAGGAAAGAGGATACAAAGGACCAAGAAAGTGTTTTGGCAATACAATCACATCTCCAAGCCGTTATAAACAATCCAAAAGGAGTTTGTGGACTATTCTCCTACGCCAGAATGTTGGCTGGACACAACCTTACCATTCACAATCTTAAAGATGCCAGTGTTACCTGTTGTGTCTGGGACGAAACGGAAGAAAACCGGGGCAGTATAGAGATATCGACCATACTTAAGGGGCCAAACCAATACAGAATTTGTCAGAATGATGTCGAATAGCTACGAAGGGCAGCAAGAAAATTTCAAATTCATTACCATGTGTATGAATGTTCGAGAGGAGTACCTCTCGATCAAACAAATTGAAATTTTGAACCTGGTCATAGCCAAATAGAGTTTAACTCCATTCATGCCAAAATAGATCAGCAAAGTAAAAATGTTCCAATTTTTACTCCAGAGGGGCGGTGCCAAATAATTCGTACTACTAGAAGTAATCCCACCATTTCAAGTAATGCCTTTGTGCCATGATGACTTCATTGATTTTTGTACTGATAAGATTGCTGTTGAGGACCCTGACAGTGGCATTAAAAAATGTAACCACTTACACTTCAAAAAAGCCATTTGGTTAATGTTCCTGTCAACGCATCCAGATGCTGTATTCGTGACGACGGATTACTCAGATGACGCACCTTTTGTGAAGTACATTTCTGTACTGGGGAAGAAACGAAGAACAGTTCTTTTTAATAATTCTCCAATAAAACCTTACAAATAGAGGTTCCCAATTGCTACAAAAAACTAAAAGACCATCAAAAACATTGGAAGAATCTTCAAATACCACGTGTTTTCCATGATTTCTATACAAATCTTCCCTCCGCGAACAGTGTACGACATGCCCTTTCAGAGCCAGATGCCTCTGAAGAATCTGAGAGCGAATCATAACAACTAAACCTAAATTTTTTTTTAAATTTTAAAGCAAAATTATAAAATTGTTTGGCGTTTCATTAAATTTTGTTCAAATTTAAAGTTCTCCATTCTGTTCACCCACCTCATGAGAAAATCAATTATTATTAATAGGTGATACATAAGTACATTCTCCTTTAACACAAATGCAGATTCGCTATTTTTTACCCTAACATTCTAACAATAGTCACACAGGTAAACTAAAGAATGTGGCTTTTTCAGTAACTCTGGTGACTTGGCCTATTTTCATTATTAACCTTTTTACGCATTTTAAGGTTTCCAGATCGAGTGTGTAAAAGACAAATAACATTATTAACAGATTTTTGGTCGAGGCCTAAAGTTTTTTATACATATATATATATATATATATATATATATATATATATATATATATATATATATATATATATATTATATATATATATATATATATATATATATATATATATATATATATATATAATCGGTTTAAAACGTCCTTCGACGTCTTCCGATGCCCAATCTCCATGCATCTCTATCTTCCCAAAGATCTTCGTCTAAACCTCTCTCTCGGATCTCTCTGTCTATTCCTTCTCTCCAGCTCTTTCTGGGTCGGCCTCTTTTTCTCTTTCCATGTGGTGACCAATCTATAATCTGTTTGGACAGACGATGTTCTGGCATTCTCTGCACATGTCCATACCACTTTAGTTGTTGTACTCTTATATCTTCGACAATCGTATGTGTGACTCCCATAACCTCTCGTATTCGTTCGTTATTAATTCTTTCGAGTTTTGATTTTCCTGCGGCCCGTCTCCAGTAGTCCATCTCCGTGGCTTGTAGTGTTCTTTCAGTAGTTGCCTTTAACTGCCACACGTCACTTCCATACATTACTATGCTCTTTATAATAGTGTTGTATATTCGATGTTTATTTTTTTTGGATATATGTTGATCCCAGATAATACTATTTAGTTGAGATATGGCCCTTCTACCCTGAGTGTTTCGTTTTTTTATAGCCTCATCTGATTTGCCGTCGTCTGTGATTTCTACTCCTAAATAGGAATATTTATTGTTATACTTAATGTGTTGTCCGTCGTTTAAAACTAGATTTTGTTCTTTACCACCGATGTTCATGTACATTGTTTCATCTATGTTGACTTCTAATCCCCATTTTTTGTATTCTTCGATTAATTTTCGAGTCATATATTCTAGGTCGTCATATTCGTTAGCAATCACAATTTGATCATCAGCAAAACATAAAGTGTACAGGTTGTTATTGTTTAATTGTATACCCATGCCGCTGCATTTCCGCTTCCAGAGTTTTAAAGTTTTTTTTAGCTCTCTTGAAAAGTAGCGAATATGCACATTCGCTACTTTATCAATTTAGTCACGATGTAGTCCATGACTTCCTCATCATTTGCTACGACTACCTGATTATCTGCGAAAAATAAAGTTGTTAGACATTTACCACCGCCTATGTCTATTCTTATTCCGAATACTTGTTTCCTCCACTGCTCTAGCGATGATTGAATATATATTTTAAATAAGGTCGGAGATAGACAACATCCTTGTTTAAGCCCCTTTGTTTTTGTAAACGATTCGGATATAAAGTTTCGTTCTTTAACGACACTTCTTGCTTTTTTGTATATATTTGCGATAGCATTCACATACTCTCTACTCAGACCTACTTTCGTTAATTTTTGACAGTTTTTTTAAAGGTATCGTATCGTATGCCTTCTCTACATCTACAAACAATTGGTGGGTAGATAGATTTCTTACTTTACGTTTTTCGATTACCTGCTTCAGAACGAATATACCATTAGCACACGATCTTCCTGCACGAAATCCATTTTAATCTTCTATGTCTTCGTTTTCTGATTTTTTTCTTTCTTTTATTATTCTTTCCGTACAACCTTCCCACTAAGCTGATAATAGTTATTCCCCTATAATTAGAGCATTTGCTAAAGGGGATAAACCCTTTTTGAAATGAAACGAATAGAAATTTCATTTAAAATTCACTTCCCACCTTTTATAATATTCAACAATGAGAGTAGACACTTCTTATTTGTCATAATAATGACCCATAGGAGCCTTCATACGGTGTAGTAGTATTTTCAGTTTCCCATGAGTCACTCTGTATATATACCAAATCTTCTGACTGGCTAACTATACTAAATTATAAATCCCTTCGATGCAATTAAATCCAGTGAACATACAGTTAAACTGTAATATTTATTAGTGGGAAATAACAACAGCCACAAAGCTAAATAAATTAAATCAAGCCGTCGAAAAGTTTTAATGTAGGTACAATAAATGAAAATTACCGAATTAACGACCTAATAATTTTATTGGAGTGTAATAATATTGTATTTTAATACATAACGTAAATAGTTTTGCTGTTGTAATATTCCTTATTAAACATATAGTTTTTTGAAACTACAAATTATTTTTTGTAGTTTAAAGTGCTACGTTCTAATTATAATTTTTTTAAATTATTTATGTAATATTTAATAATAAAAATATTTTACGTTCAATTTTGGCTTGGCAGCTGCTCTTTTCATCGATGTGAAAGAAATACTTCTAGTAAAGGGTCTTGACTTAGTTGCGTCTTAAACTTAGCAGAAGAATGAGTTCTTTTGATCCTGAAATCACTATCAACAACTTCAAATTACCAGTTGTTGATAATTACAACAACCGGTGCAACTAACACCGTGCCGGTGTTAGTTTCTAAGAAGGAGAGGTTCTGAACTGAGTAGGGGCTTCTCAGTACTTCTTGGAAAACACACTCGGAGGGGGGGCAGCTCTCAACCTCGACACGGCGGGTCCCAATGGCTGATAGGGAACGTCCTACAGATATGTAGGACAGGTGCGAATAAGACTTTGCCAAATTTAACACCCGCGGATCAACTGAGAGCATGGCATAGGGCAGCATCTATGTCATTACAGGATCAGAGCGGTAGAGATAAGATCTCTGTATCGGTTTGATACCGAATAGTCACGGGCGGTAATCAAATTATGATTTAACCGGTTGTGATACTGCGGTGCAGAAAGCAACGGGAAACTACTGCACTATATTTTCCCTAGTAAAGTAACCTATTCAAAACAAAAATTTAACGGCCCCTAGTCCGCTGCAGACCTTAAGTGGTCAGTGGGTGCAAAGAATCCCCGCGAGGAGGAACCACCCGAAAGTGGAATACATTAATAACCAATCCTTGGTACGAATAGGCACTTGGAACGTACAAAGTATGTTTGAACCCGGTAAAGTTCAAAATACCATTCGTGAAATGAAAAGACTTTCTAGTGGACATACTAGGTATAAGTGAGATGAGATGGTTTGGTTCTGGAAATGTATCCATCGATGACTACACAATATACTACTCGAAGAACAAACAGCAGAGACACTGGAATGGTGTAGGCCTTATAGTAACAGAGCAGATAAAAAAAGCAGTAATTGATTTCATACCCTATTCTGATCGAATGCTACTTTTGAAATTACAGAGTAAGCCCGTAAACATAAACATACTCCAAGTTTATGCACCAACTGCTGACAAGTCGGATGATGAAATAGAGCAGTTCTATGAGAATCTCCAAGAATTACTTAAAATGACAAAGAGTTATGAAACAACATTAATCGTAGGAGATTTTAATGCCAAAGTGGGTTGTGGAAAAGTGGAACATATTTGTGGAAATTACGGACTGGGTAATCGCAATGATAGAGGTGACAGACTACTACAATTTTGCCAGGACAAAACAACTAACTATCATGAACACCTGGTTCAAGCTACCATTACGGAGGCTATATACGTGGAAATCACCCGCAGATAATAAACACAATTGTGACCGACATCAATTTACTTAAACAAGAAAATATACAAATTATGGTAAAGACTAAACTCAACGAGGAATGTGAAAGACTCCAAAGAGAGTTATCACCAACTACAGAAGGTTTATGGACTGAAGTCAAGAATGCTTTTACTAGCGCCGAGAAATATATAAAAGACACTAATAACAAAAGAAAATCTAAACCGTGGATGACACAAAAAATTCTGGGAATGGTGGATACTCGAAGAGCCTACAAAAATAAAAATAATGAAAAATATAGCGAGATACATCGTCAAATCAAGAAAGAAATAGCTACCGCAAAAGAAAATTGGATGATAGAAAACTTCCAAGAGATCGAAGAATTAATAAAGAAACACGACAGTCAAACGCTTCACAAAAAAATAAAAGATCTAGCTGAAATGACAAAACAAAGACTCCCTTGTAGATTAACAAACGACGAGAATGAAACGATATGGGAATTAAGCGATCTAAACAACGTATGGGGACATTACATAGAAGAACTATTCTCGGACACACCACTAAACAACATAATATATAAAAACCATGAAACCAGTCCTCCTATATTAAAACAAGAAGTAGAGAGAGCAATCAAAAACGCAAAAAATGGGAAAGCCCCTGGCCCCGATGACATACATACGGAAGTCATAAAGCTACTGGAAGAGAAACATTTAAATATCATCGTCAAATTATTTAATCAAATATATACAAGCGGTGAAATTCCACAAGACTGGTTAAAATCAGTCTTTATTTCATTTCCAAAAACTAAGGGAGCAAAGAAGTATGGTGATTTCAGACTTATTAGTTTAATCTCGCATATGTTAAAGTTATTCTTGAAAGTTATTCACCAACGCATTTATAAGAAATGTGAACAGGATCTCAGTGATGAACAATTTGGCTTCCGAAATGGATTTGGGACACGGGAAGCATTAACCAGTTTTATTATACTGCTGCAAAAATGTCGAGACCAAAAAAAGGATCTCTTTTTATGTTTTATTGACTATCAAAAGGCCTTCCACAAAGTAAAACATGATAAGCTGATGGATTGCCTTCACAAAAAGGGACTAGACGAGAACGATTTTAAAATTATCCAAACGCTGTATTTTAACTAAACTGCAGCAGTTAGGACAGAAGCCGGTGACACAGAAATATTCAATATCAAGCGAGGTGTACGACAGGGGTGTGTATTGTCACCACTACTTTTCAATATATATTCGGAAGAAATCTTTGCACGAGCACTAGAGCAATCAAGAGAAGGTGTAAAATTAACGGCAGAGTTCTAAATAATGTACGATACGCTGACGACACGGTCCTAATTGCAGAGAGCGCACAGGATCTCCAAAACATCCATCCATCCACCCATGGCTTTAAACGTGAATGGTAACATTATCGAAAATGTCGAGAAATTTCGATATCTAGGGTGCTAGATAACGAAAGATATAGATCCAGACATAGAAATAAAATCGCGAATTGAACAAGCAAGAAATGTCTTTTTAAAAATGAAACAAATGTTTACGTCCCAAACACTCAATCTCAAAATCCGATACCGAATGCTGAAATGTTACGTTTACAGCACCTTACTATATGGAATGGAGGCCTGGACCTTCAAAATCAACTCACTCAGGCGTTTGGAAAGTGTGAAATGTGGTTATTTCGAAGGATGCTGAAAGTCCCCTGGACAGCGCATATGAGCAAGTGACAGGTCCTACACAAGATGGGTACCGACAGAGAACTCTTAAAAATAATGAAAACACGGAAAACCTCATATTTGGGACACATACACAGAAATGAGAAATACTAGCTACTGCAGCTTCTTATAGAGGGGAAGGTAGAAGGAAAACGTGGTCCTGGTAGACGGCAGGCGTCCTGGTTGAAGAACATTCGTGAGTGGACTGGTTTGGATTCTCAATCTTTAATAAGAAAAGCAAGGGACAGAAATGATTTTGCTGAGGTTATCGCCAACCTTCATTGAAGACGGCACCCAAAGAAGAAGACGATAATTGCAAAATATTAGGGCTGATGTTTAATTCAAAATTAACCTGGAAACAACACATACAGGAACTTAAAAGGAACTTAAAGGAGTTTGCCTAAAATGGTTCAGTATACTCAAAACACTTTCACATTTTGAGGCGCGGAAGAAACTACCTTACTGAAAGTTTACAGATCACTTATACACTCCAAGCTCGACTATAGATGTTCCGTCTATATCTCTGGTACTAAATAAATATAAAATTCACTAAATACAGTTTACAACCCAGCTATTCGTCTATGTCTTGGAACATTCCGTTCTAGTTCGGTAGAAAGTCTGTACTGTGAAGCTAACAAACCTCCTCTATGGCTTAGGCGAGAGAACCTTTTTCTCTCCTATGCTGCTGCAATTTCTTCCAATCCGTCCAATCCCGTATATCATTTAATTACATCATCACATCATCTCCATAACAACCCCCCCATGTAATATAATTATACATCCTATTCCTAGTCTTGTACAACCGTTACTAAAAGATATAAATTTGTCTGAAATCAGAACTCTACCAATCTCCAATAATCCCTATTGGACCAACATACTCCCACATCATGATATTTCACTCATCAAGTTTAACAAGGAAGATACTAGTATTAGTACATTAAGAATTTTCTTCCTAGAACTTATAAACAAAAATAAATATAACATAGGTCTTTACACTGCCGCGTCAAAAACTGAAAGTGGTATTGGATATTCTGTAACCACTGTACAACAGCCTAGCGAACTCTCTAAAATCTCTCCTTGGTGTAGTATCCACACTGATGAACTACTAGCTATCTTATATGCTTTCAAATATGCCCAAAAATATACAAATACACACATAGCCATAATATGCTCTGATTCACTTTCCTCTATACACTCCATTAATGCTATATCCACCAAACATCCTATCGTCCAAGATATTTATGACACATATCAGCTTTTTATAAACCAAAATATACTTATCACTCTGATATGGGTACCATCCCATGTTGGTATTAGTGGTAACGAAAAAACTGATTGCCTTGCCAAAAAAACCGTATCCCCACGGACACCATTATGAATATACAAATTTGCAACGATCTCAAAACTAGACTAAAGAAGCTTAATCTATCCACCTGGCAGATTTACTGGAATAATGTTACTTCAGCGCTGCACGAAATTAAACCTTCAGTGAACCTTCTTACCTATCCCAGTTTATCTCGAAAAAATATGGCAATCATAAGAAGATTGCGTATAGGATATAGCCGCCTAACTCATGGCTACCTGATGACATCTTCTCCACAACCAAAATGTCAGCACTACAATACGACTCTCCGGATCAGGCATATACTTATCGAATGTCCTTCTTATGCCAAAATACGCCAACAGCTCGATATCAGTACTAACTTCAAAGAGGTCCTAAACAGCACAGACCAAATCAACAAGGTTATCAAATTCCTCGAGAAAAGTCAACTGCTCAACAAAATATACATGTTATCATTTTCTCTTTATGTTAAATGTTAACTAGATTATTTTGCAATTTATGTGATATTACCATGTAAATTGTAACTCGAGCTAATGACCATAGATGTCACATGCACGTTAATTTAAATAAAAAAAAAACCTATTTAACATTAGAAGTTACCGAGGCGAAAATATTTTTTAGACTTTTTTATGGTAGGAACCAAGTTTCGATAATGAATTTCTAACGCCAAACAAGAAAGGGGCACTATACAAATAAAATATAATTCATATAATATGTTAAATAATGAAAATATTTAAAAGCCGAACGAACATTAAGAATATCCCAAGCATTACAGAGAAACGACTAGTTCGACTAGGGTTTCAAAAACATAAAAGGAGTCCCCAGGAAGCGATGGCATCCTAGCAGTTCTTTAAACAAGGTGGACAGCAGATTACTAAGGTAGTCCAAAAAAGAGTTTGTAAAATTTGGTCTAAGTAGCAAAGGTCTACAGTATACAAGATATTGTCAAAGATCTTGCACAAGAGATTGAATCCTTACACCAAAGTGTTTCTACGAGAATATCAGGCAGGTTTCAGGCGTCAACGTTCAAAAATGCAGCAGATCTTTAAACCACTACAAATACTTGATAGAACACAATAGATTTATGTAATATTTTGGTCGATTTAAAAGCAACATATGACAGTGTCATAGGACCAAGTTTTGCAACGCTATGTATGAGTTAAGAATCCCTAAAAAACTTATAGGCATGAAAACATTGACAATGCTCAAGATGGTATCATCAGGATAAGTAACCTCATCAACTCATTTTAAATACATATGACGTTAAGGCAGGGAGACCTGGCATATTATCTTTTTACCATACCGTTAAAAAAATTATATGAGACACTAATTTAGATATATATGTATTTATCAGATCAATCCAAATTCTAATATATGCTGACGACGTGAATATCATAACAAAAACTAGTGCGACCACCACGTAAATACAAACCAAGCTAGTAGAAACAACAAAAGGAATGGAATAAGATTACATGTAAATTAAAATAAAACCAAATTCCTGCCTATAACACAACCACAAGAGCTGAAAATGTTAAAAAGCAAATCTACTTGTTAATGGCTAAAACGTTAAAGCAGTCAAAAAGTTCATATATCTAGGGATATTGGTTAATCACAAAAAGAACCCATCACGGGAAGTAAAAAGGCAAATCATAATTGGAAACAGGTGTTATCATGGGGTTATAGACTTTTTACATATTACATTGCGACAGCGTATTCACATAAAATGCATTCTTGCGCTTCTCATACTTCTCATCTCAACAATTTCAGCTCAACTATTACAAACGTGAATTATTTTATATTTACATACTCTGCATAATACTCTTAACACGATAACAATAGAAATAAACGTTATAATTCTTCCCTACATAATGATGATAATATTATTTATCATTAAAAGGCGTCGAAAATAAGTTCCTTAAAGGTCTCATAAATCTCTCAAATTGTTTATAATATTTATATACCTGCATATAAAGTTTTTACACACCACTCGCAAAAACAAGTTATTTGAACCGACCCCTGCCGCCTTGTAAATTGATTTATTCCATTTCTTCTATTTATTTCTTTTCGTTCTTGTTTTTTTTATCAACTTTTAACCCTTTAGCGCCCACTGTACTCGTTTAAGAGCAGCTGTCATTTTGACATACTAGTGTCATCTACAACAATATAGTTGCAATTTATAGTAAGTACCGGAAACCAAATACTCCTAAAAAGATAACCTTAACAGATTTCGTTGAATGTTTTGGCTGGTAGAAAAAGGGTAAGAATTGTGCCGGCATTTTATAGTCCCAACGCCAAGGAAGACCCCCGTACCAAAAAAAAATGGCTGATTTTCTTTTAAATTCAGAACTTCAAAAATCAATTTCAATTCATTAAACGTTTTAACGTAAAATTCATCCTATTTCTTTATATAGAAGGCCCGCCAGGCCTTCTACCTATATACCGCTGATGCGGACACAATACATACCCCCTAGTAAGGTAAGTGCCGTAGTAAAAGTGGGGAGAGAGTTTTTACCGCCATTGCGGACGGGCCGAAAATAACAGTTGGCGGCAATTTCAAAACGTAAGGTACTGAATTTTTGGCGGCAAAATTAAAAAAGTATGTTTTGAATTGGAAATAAAGATAATCATAAAATAACAAATAAAAACTTATTTTATGCCAAAAATATATTCTCTCTGTCCTAAAATGTAGTACAGATAAATTTTTATATATAAATGTATAACCATCAGATAGAGGGAATGTACATTTTGGTACAAAATAAGTTTTTATTTATTACTTTAGGACTATCTGTTTTCCATTAAAACACCAAAGTTCTTCTGAAAACAACAAAATAAAACACAGATAATCTTAAAAATCAATTTATTTCTGTAATTTACTTTGTTAAATTTAAGGAATAAAATATGCATGGAATTACAGAAGTATATAATAAATCTTAAGTCATCACTGCTGTTGTAGTCTTCGCCTGTATTTCTGTGCAGGGATCCATACGAACCCCACGAAACTGAGTGCCATTCTGAATTTAGCCATCCATTCACTCTGACCTGCAAAGTGATAAATAGAATTATTCACAAGCAAGCAAGCAAAAGAAGTGACTTGCATACCCAGATGGTCATTTGGGCATACAATTCATTGGGGTGAGAGAGATTGGTCTGAGTAAATCAGGGACCACTCCTTTGAGCTCCAATGTTACCCAGAGTTCCTCTACCCCCATCCCCATAGCACACTGATGTGCCATGGGAGGCTAAGTTCGTTAAAATGATTGCCATATGAAAGTTCCAGGTACAACAGCCCTCATATGAAATATTTAATGAATAATGCAGAGAGAACTTTTGCTTGCTTGGGTACCGATTCACTGCTCTAGGCTTAACCCAGTTCAGTGACTCAGTGCAATTATCTGTGTGTGTGTGTGTGTGTGTGTGTGTGTGTGTGTGTGTGTGTGTGTGTGTGTGTGTGTTAGAGCTTTAATGTATATTATATACAAATAAATAAATAAAAGTAAATATGCAACTATGCAATAAAAGTAAAATATATATTATTAAAATACAGGATTAGCACCATTACAAAGAAAAAATATATGTTAACATATAGTGTAAAAATCAATTTCTTAATTGCTTACAAACTAAGTGAAATTAAAAACTTAATTATAAATTAAACAAAATATTAATTACATATATATGAAACCCAATATATGGGCAAATCCCGATTATTTTTCATTAAAAAAAAAACCTTTCTTGATTTTCAAAAGCTCACCTTTTAAACGGGTTTTATTACTTATACTATTACTTAAAAATGGGGGAAAACCGCGTGTGATAAAATTTAAGGAAATGCTTAATGCTGTAGAAAAAAATGCATAAATTTATTGAAAAAAAAAATCAAAACCTCAACAAATACAATAAATTTCATATTTTTCAGCATTTAAATTAACGATTTAGTTTTTTGGGATATTGTTGTGTAACACAAATACTAATGATCACGCCAACTTTCTAAGGTATGCATATGATATCCATAGTGTAATTAAAAAAAGTAACTTGTAACTTAAAGTAAACAATGGTACCTAGGGTTTATTTTTGGGGGCACAGACTTCTATGAACAAATTTTTTTTTTCAACAAAGAATAAAATGCCGTTTACAAAAGTTCTACATCACAAACGCTGAAAAATTTATAGAGGGAAAACTTACAAATTTTAAAAATGATAAAATGTTAGCTACACTTATTATTTTTATTATAAGTCTGTTATCCTTACTGGCACACCTTCTATACTTATATGTTACAATCATCTATATAAAAAGCAACTTCAGCAAAAATTTCAGAACGATCTGCACACACACACACACACACAATCACGCTAAGCGATCAACCCTACCCCTAGGAACATGTGTATACCAAACTAAGTATGGGATCCACATGTCCGAAGATCAAACCGGTCACACTTCACTAGTTGAAGTGGTACCTATCTGACCCCCAGGCTTTTCCACCACCCCTCCTCATCGTGTGACTTACGTGAGGAGGCTTATGATCTGAAAGTTACTTGAGGTGCCCTGGGTAATGAGACACCTCCTGTTTTTAATTACTGTGGTTATGCCACCTGACTGTAGGGGTAGCCACATCTAGGCTTTTCTCCCTATTTACTTTACTGACTCTATAGATTTTACTCTAACTTCACTTCGGGACTGGAGTCCCTAAAAAAAAAAAGAAAAAGAGCGTGTGTTTCGTCCATGAAGCCGACAGCCTGGGCTGTCGACTTCATGTCCGGAAAAAAGTGTGTGCTCGGTCACTCAGCCGCCGATTTGGCAAAAGTAAATTTTGTTCTCCTCGCCGGCTGGGCGCCCGAAGTGTGTCCGGCCACCGAGCCCATGCTTGCCGCACATGACCTCAGTGCTCGGGTGTCGCGAAAAGGATCAGCATTCATTTGATCCGCCTTAAGGGCCTAATCCGCATCAGCGGTATATAGAAGGCCTGACGGGCCTTCTATATAGAAAAATAGGATGAATTTTACGTTAAAACGTTTAATGAATTGAAATTGATTTTTGAAGTTCTGAATTTAAAAGAAAAACAACCGATTTTTTTTTTTTTTTTTTTTTTTTTGGGTTTGGGGGTCTTCCTTGGCGTTGGGACTATAAAATGCCGGCACAATTCTTACCCTTTTATTCTTACATGCTAATTTGTGTGGGTGTGTTGGGGTGTGCATTGCAGGGTGTATATGGCCTCCACACACCCCGGTGTATATTGTCCTTAACTAAGTGCCTTGGCACCTGTATCCTCTCGCCAGAGTCCTAAAAATAGATATTTTTTTGGTGGTTGTTTTTCTGATGACTGCATTCTTTTATTTGACGTCTTTGCGACCATCTCATTCTTCATTTATTCGTTGGGGACCCTATATCCGGCTATTTGCTGTTTAGGTCTTCTGTGTACCGTCCTGGTATTTGCGTTGTAGTTAGTCAGCTCTCTTAACATGCTACTTGGGTGGTTGTTTAGTCCGTTGAATAGTTCGTATGCCTTTTTGTCCATTGTGTGAAGGATCCTTGTTTGTCCTGAGTCTCTGTATAAATTTCTCAGAGGTACATATCTCGGTAAGTTCAGGGCATCTCTTATTAGTTGATTTTGTGCTGTTTGTATTTTTTTCCTGTTTGTTTTACAGGTGTGTCCCCACGCAGCAGAGGCATACGAAAGGACTGGCAGGATAATACTATTCGCAATCCTGATTTTGGTTTTAAACCTTAGCTTACTTCTTCTACCAATAAGCGTTGAGAGCTGATTTTTCAGCGCTTTGGCTCTATACGTTTGCTGATTTATGTGCTGCGTAAATGTGAGTTTTTTGTCTAGTAACACTCCTAGGTATTTGGCCTCGTTTGTCCATTCTACTGGGGTGTTCCCAATCATTAGTTCTCGGTTCGGTACACTTCTTCTGTGACTAAACATTACAGCCTGTGTTTTATCCGGGTTTAAGGCTATTTTCCATTTGATGCACCATCTTTCGAATCTATTAAGTGCTCTCTGCAGATGATTAGCTGCATGATCTGGATTTCTCCAGCTAACAGCTATTGCTGTGTCGTCGGCGTAAAGACTCAACAGGGAACCTGGTTCTTTTGGCGTGTCGGCCGTATAGATGGTATACAGGTAAGGCGACAGAACAGCTCCCTGAGGCACACCTGCTTCCAGGGTCCCGACTTCGGACAGAGTTGCCCCCGTTCGAACCCTGAACCTTCTGTTGGCTAGGTATGATCCAAGGAGGCATGTCATCGCCTCGCTGTATCCCATAGAGTTCATTTTGTAAATGAGTCCGTCATGCCAGACCCTGTCAAATGCTTTACTGACGTCCAGAAATGCTGTTGCCGTATACATTTTTTCGTTATAGCCTTTTGTTGTAAATTCAGTAAAACGTAGAACTTGTAGTTCGCATGAATGTTCGCTTCTGAATCCAAATTGAGCTTCTGGTATGATGCCTAGTGCTTCCGATTCGTCGTTGAGTCTTTTTAATATAACTCTTTCCGCTATCTTGCTTATTGATGATAGTAGGCTGATAGGTCTGTAATTTTGCGGAAAAATGCCATCCTTCCCTGGTTTTTTAATCATGATAATTTGTGCCTCCTTCCATCTATCTGGAAAATATCTTAGTTTGAGCATGTTGTTTACAATGTTCGTTATGTAGACAGTAGCTTTGTTGGGTAGATTTTTTAGTGCCCTGTTTGTGATGTTGTCAGGTCCTGGGGCTTTTTTGGCGTTTGTTAGTTTTATTAGCTCTTTTATTTCTTCGGGAGATGTATGTGTTATTCCTACTCTGCCCTTTCTTCTCTTTAGTCTTCTGGCTGTTCTTTCTACCTCTTCTTCAAAGTCTATGTCTTCATTGGGATTTTCGTTATTTCTACATGCCCTTTCTAGTTCGTCCTTTAGGACTTCAGCTTTGTCTATTTCCGTGTGGACAATCCCGTTTACTCCATGTAAGGGAGGTATGGGTTTCTTGTCCTGTCGGAGGATTTTCGATAATTTCCAGAAGGCGGATTTGTTAGGGTCTAATTCTTGGATATAGTTGTCCCAGCTTTCATTTCTGTGATTTCGTAGTTGTCTTTTAACTTCCCTGTCTAGCTCATTTGCAATCCTTTTATCTTCTAATGTTCTAGTACGATAGGCTCTTCTTCTTTTTCTGTTTTTTTCTTTAATTAAGTCTTGTAGATCCTGACTTATATCTCCGAATCTTCCTTTTTGTCTTGTGATTGTTTCGGTTTTGGAGCTGGCATCGATAGCATTAATTATAGTTTCTTCTAGTTTGGTTACGCTGTCTTCTAGTTCTGTGATGTTGTTTATTGTTGGAATGTTACCGATGTTTTCGCTCACAATTCTTCTAAAGTTTGGCCAACTTGTTATCTTTCTTTTGTGGGGCTGCGAATAGTTTAGTTCTATTGCGCCCAGGGTCAAAACGATTAGATTGTGCGTCGAATCGCCTTCGTTTAGAGAGCGTATCTCGTATTGTTGACCCACGTTGTGTAGGATTGCAATGTCTAGATGTGTAGGGAGTTGTCCGTGAAAACAGGTCGGTTCTGTTGGTCCGATCACGTAGGTGTTTGGTCTATTTTCGAGATGGCCGCAAAGTCGTCTCCCGTTATTGTTGGTCGCTCTATCGAACCAGTTGGGAGATCTCGCATTAAGGTCTCCTATGATTACCGTGGGCTCTTCTGTGTCGAGGATTAGGCTCAAATCTTCATCGAATATCGGTTCGTTAGGTCTGACATAAGCTGACACTATTTTTAGTGTTTCGTTGTTGGCCTTTAGTCTTACTAGCGTGGCTTCCATTGTGACCAGTCCACCTGGTGTTGGGATGTGTTCATGTTCTATGCCTTTTTTAACTAGTATGGCTGTTCCTCCTGATCTTGCTCTATGGTCAGTTCTATAGATATCGTAGCCTGGAAATTTGGTTTTCTTCCTTTCCACTAGTTTCGTTTCTTGAAGGGCTACGATATCGAGCTCTAATCTATTTATCATTTCGTCCAAAAGGTTGAGTTTTTGGAAAATTCCACCGGAATTCCAGGACCCTATGCGTAGATCTTCCGTATGGTTCGCTAACATTGTCGATTTATTTCACCGAATGCAGTCATCATTTTTGTGGCCCTATCCATCACGGACATCATCTCCATCATTTTCTTATTGTATTCCGTCTGGAATGTGGCAATGAGTGCGGCTGCGTCTTGCATCGTTGGGGCCGCTTGTTCTGGGGTTTTCTTGGCTGCTTGTGCGTAGCTGAAACCCGTGGTTGTTGTTGTTGGGTTGAGTGGTCTGCCCGTCGGTTTTACGGGGGCAGGGGTCTTCTTTTTTGGAGCTTTTGAGCATCCTCTGTAATTGGCCGTATGCGCCTGTTCGCAGTTGGCGCATTTTGGAGCCGTTTCTTTGCTTTTTCCGCACTCATTGCTGAGATGGTTTTCACCACACCTTACACATCTGGAGTCGCAGTGGCAAGCCTTTGAACTGTGGTAATAACCCTGGCAGTTGAAACACTGTAGGGTATCTTTTGTGGTCTTGATTTCGTCTTCGAAACGAATCTTCATGTAGCACAAGTTTGTTATTTTGCGTATTTTTTGTATGTCATCCTCTTTGAGGGTGATCATAAAGAAAGGCAGTATTGGTTTTCCCTCTTTTTTAGAGTACATGTTACTGACTCTAGTTACGTCGACGTCTTTATTTCTTAATTCATTAAGAATAAGTTCGGTGCTTGTGCTCGCCGCTAGCCCTTTTAGGATTACCCTCTTTAATTTGTCGCTGTCTATCGGGTAGGCAACGTACTCTACCTTCGGGGTGTGTTCTTCTAGTATTTTGACTACTCCTAGGTAATCTTCCCTAGTTTTGGTGTTAATGACAATAGATCTGCCAGATCTGGCAAACTTATTGTCAGAAACGATACCTTTCTTTGCTGCTTTTTGCAGGATCGCTTGATGTTCTGCGACCGTCTTTAAGATGATCGCAGGAGGTTTAGGTCTCTTAACGTTAACCTCTGCAGGTATCTGAGGGTCAACGACGTTTTCTTTATCAACTTGAGGTTCTTTCGGTACCTCCAAGTTTTTCTGGGCTTTTTTCTGCTCACTTCTTTTTTGTATTTCTTTAGCAGCTTTTGTGAGCGCTTCATCTTTTCTTTCGTTGATTTTCTGAGTTTGTTTCTCAACAATACTCAGTGCTTTTTTCGGTTTCTCGCTACTGTTGACTGATTTCTCAGTAGCGGTGCCTTTTGTTTTTTCCTTTTTTTGGACTTTTGTCCATCCTGCTTCGCTTTTTTCTTTTTCTTGTATTACCTTCTGTTCTTTTGGCTTTCCTCCGCAACCAGACGTAGAAGGGGCGGCGATTCCCATCCAGGGTGGGCTTCCTGGTCTGGTTATTTCCCAGATGACTTCGTCTCTTCTCTTTTCTTCTAGCTCTTTCCTTTCATTTCTTTCGGTCAGAGCCATTATATGGCCGACCAGCTTCTTGATTTCTTCGTCCTTTGCCTTGTTTTCTTTCCGTAACTCAGTCATCTGAGTTAGGAGGTCTTGTATTTGGGCATTTGCTTGTTTTTCCCTTTGACGGCTCTCTTCTTTGAGCAGTCTGATCTGTTCGGTCAGTAGATCTACCGACTTATAGAGCTCATTTTCGTCTTTTTCCTTTGTTCTTTTTCTTTCTTCCTCGTCTTCTGAGGAGTCTGCGGTTGGCCTTTGCCGTTTTTTCTTCCTACCTACCTCCGGCTCGGCATTAGTTGCGGTGGAGATGATGTCCACTATGGGGGCTATTTCATCGTTTGTTGGGGGCGGGGCTTACAATCGACTCGGTGGCCGGGCTCAGCTCTTCGTCGAGGGTAACTTCCATGGTGATCGAGACGCTGTCGTCTGTTTCCACCTCGCTTTCGTCTTCTTCGGCATCTTCTTCGTCCGGGATGAACGATTCGTCGTCTGAAGTCTCTACGATTAACGCGGATTCGGGTTTTAAATTTGAAGTAAATTCATTATATAATTTAATTGCAGATGTAACTGACGGGGTGGGTGACTTGGAATTGTCATCATCTTCTTTTTCTTGTGATGTCACCTGCGTGACATCACTTTTTTGGGGAGAGGGATCACTCATAATGCCGTAAGGCAGTGAACATAAGTGTTCAAAAGACTATATTGAGTTTGCTACTCTGAAGACTCTGTTTTTGTCTTTCCGCCTGGCCGCTGCCTGACGGTTTTCCTGGGTGTCGTCCCAGCAACCTCTCGGTAGTTCTCTCCCTGATTTCTCAGGGAGGGATCCTCTTCAAGTTTCTCTCACCTCAGAGGCAGGGGCCGTTTCTGTCCGACCTAGATTTCAAAACTAGGCCTTACAGTGTCATACCTGTCGACCCACTGAGGTGAACCCGTATTTTTCGCTGACACGAAGCTATTAAAAGCCTCCGCGAGGAGCCTATAAAGGCAACCCCTCGGCGGTTTAACTTAAAAATAGCCCCGCATCCGCTTTTCACTTTGTTGAAGGACAAAGGCCTGTGCAAACTGGGTGTCTTACTCACCCGGAGCTAATAAGCTCCGTTGCGTTCAGGTCGATTGCCCCCACCAAAGCACGCTTCGCTGCTCGTCGCTACGCTCTTCGCTGCACGTCTGTACTGTTGAACCGCTGAGGTCCAACTACTGAGCTCAGAACGATCTGTTGAATGCTGAATAAGTTATATAGAGAAATGTAACTTATTCTTTAAAATACATGCAGTAAATTTCGCATTATTTATTGAAATTACCAATAATTCTTCCGTCTTACAAACTATTTATTTATTCTATAAAATGGTCTAAGGACATTCTAATTTACTGGAAAATAGTATATTTATTTAAAGCAACTTCTAAAATTATTTGGAAGTTATCTGAAGGATAATATGTTGAGGAATCTATGAAGTTAAAAATAATGGGGATTTGTCCATATCTGTCTTATGATACCTTTGGCATATGAATTATATAATAAAAAATATGAAATTATGTACAATAAAAGTAACTAAAATATGCAACTATCTACTACAAGGAGACAATATTCCTCGCAAACTATTCACCATTGCTATGAAGGCATTTTAAAGAAATTAGAACAGAACAAGGGTATAAACATCAACAGATCATACTTAAACCATGTGAGATTTGCAGATTATATAGTTTTAATAGCAGTTAATGCATTGCTACAGGATGAAAATGGTAAGGTAATATTCGAAGTAGTGGACAAACTTAAAGAATGGGAAAATTACGTCACGAACCTATTCGAAGACGATAGAAGTAGTTCACCTCCCGATATTACTAACTGCGACGGACCCCTAATAACACACTCTAAGGTTATAAAAGCCATACAACCATCAAAAGATGGCAGAGCGACTGGTTCTGATGAAATTCCAACTGAAATATATAAGGTCTGGATCTTAACATAAGGAAAACCAAAATACTCGTAATAAGTAAACAACAGAATATAAAACCGTCTATATGTGTAAATAATACCAAACTTGAGCAGGTTGATAAAATCGTCTACCTTGGACAGCAATTAAATTGTAACTCAGAAAATCACGGCGAAATTAGATCCAGGATAGAACAGGCTAGAGCTGCTTTTAGAAGGATGTAAAAGGTGTTATGTAACAGAGACCTAAAATTGGCATTAAGGATCCGCCTACTTCGCTGCTACATATTCTCGGTCTTGCTTTATGGTGTCGAGTCCTGGACTGTGAATAAAATCGATCTAAATCGCCTTGAGGCTTTCGAAATGTGGTGCTATAGAAGAATTTTAAAAGTTTCCTGGGTGGAGAAGATTCGTAACTCCACAATACTAGAACGTCTCAGCAAGACTACTGCGATCATAAAAAGCATCAAGCAGAGAAAGCTGGAGTATTTCGGACATGTAATGAGAGGTCCCAAATATAGGTTGCTACAAAATATCATGCAAGGAAAAATAGCAGGCAAACGCAGTCCAGAACGAAAAAGCTTCTGGATTGAAGAACTTGCGAGATTGGTATGGTGTTAATACAAGCATGCTATTTAGGGTGGCAGTGAATAAAGTTAAAATAGCTATGATGGTAACTAACATTCTGAAAGGACATGGTACATGAAGAAAGAAGAGAATGTCCAAGAACTAAATAAGATGTTATTAAAATTAAATGAAATTTCGAGAATTGCAGCCTTAAAAATAAACTACAGTAAAATAAAAATAATGAGCCAGGATCAGGCAAATGTTATGTATACCTGGGCAATGTCATCAAACTGACAAACCCAAATCAAGAAGCTGAAATGAAAAGCACACAACTGCCATGGTCACTTTTGGTAAACTAGCATATGTCTTGAAAAACACCTTTATTTCTACAAACTTAAAGAAACATGCTTGGAATATCACTGAGGAAAAGATTAGAAACAAAGAGATAATACATAGAACGAACATCAGTGATATCATGAAAGAAATTACAAAAATTAAATGGTGCTCGGCCATATGATGACCCCGTTGTGAACAGGTGGATACAGAGAATTCTAGAATGGAGACCAAGAGCATGGAAGGCCAAAAGAGATGGGTAAATGACATAAGAACAATGGCAGAAAAAAATGGATTAGATTGGGGCAAGATAGAAAAAGATTGAAGCAATTGTGAGAGACTTACGTTTAGGAGCAGACTGAAAATGGTTGGTGAAGAAAAAGAAAATATGTAAAACAATAAAAAGAATTTTGAAAATTCCATGAGTCTAGTAAATGAAAAATACAATTTTATTTGTTATAAACCAAATGCAAATATTGGCCTGTAAATGAAAATGATTCACAAAAAAAGCAGACACTTTTTGTAAAACATGTATAAAATATAAAAAGGTTAAAGTTTTAATGAAGAAGCTTTCAAAATTTATGGAAGAGAACTCATTTGTCCAGTTTTACATTGGAAATAATTTAACATTTACATTTATGACCTGTACTTAAAAATTGTTTTCTCCTACTTTCATATTTTCTATAAGCAACTAATTTTATGGGATCTATCCTAGTACATTCTGGCTTAGTTTTTAGGAAGTTAATAAATTTCTGGTCTCTGCCATTTACAATGGCATTTACACTTCTACACCATATATATAGAGAAAGTCTCACAATAAATTTACATATATTTATTCCAGTATCTGAATGAGATCTACAGTTGAATGTTGAAAAATTTAAAAAATTATTTAATTCTTTATTCAATATGAAGTGTAAAGGTTGTAAATGACAGACCCTTGGAATTAAGTAAAACAATTTAGCAAGGGCCTCAGATACAATATATGTTAAAAAATTCCCAGGCACTGTTAAATTTGACATATTATATTTCCTGGCTTCAATAAATTCTGTATCCCCATCTTTTTCTCTAAATAACATATTGTATTTACATAACTCACATGAAACCTTCTTCAATACTTTTTTCGCTACATATCCTGCAACATAGGTTACAGTACACCTTCCCACCCTAGTTCGTTTAACATTTGAAACTGACAGAGGAAGTGAAATATTCACTTCAGATGCCAGAGGTGTACAACCTGGTAATACCTCACCTGTTAAAAAAAGCGTAAGGTATCTAATGCTCCCTCACTAAGATCATTCTCACAATTGCTTTCAGGTGAATGAAAGGACATAAAATTATTTATAATCAAAGCTTTGAAGGTGGTTATAGCATCTGACACACTTACTGAACGCTCTGTAACTCTATAACTTCTGATTAGACCAAAAAAATTTTCTAATGTATCTTGCTGAAATGCTCGTAACAGCAAGTAATTATTACTGTTTTTTAATAATCTTTTCTTTAAATATATGAATCCACGAATGGTAAAAATCAAATTTTTTAATGAAGGTACAGACACAAATTTCTGTTTCCTTCTATCAAAAAATTTCATTTTGTTTAAAGAAGTTAAAGAGTTTTTCCAGAATTGTTCATGGTTGGATGTCAATGTAACACCACCTTTCAAAGGTTTGCTTATAGGAGCAGTTTTCTGACTTGAATTTAACGAATCAAACAGTTCATCTAAAAATAAAATCATACGGCCTGTATCTGCCACTTCACTAGCCAGGTTTACTTCAGCTTCTGAAATGAAATGTATAAATAAATAAATACATAAAAATAATATCATAATACTTACTCCACTCTACAAGTTTCACCATCAAACTTCCAACTTGGTGACTGAACACTTGCATGCAGTTCTTCACCTTCATCTTTTTGATTTTGCCACTCAATACATGCTCATCCGTCAATTTTTGGGCAAATTCTTATGGGTTCTCTAAAGCATCTAGATGATAAAACTGCTCTATGTGGTCCCATTTAGCTATACCTTTCTGTCCATCAAGTTCAAAGTGTAAATTTTTATTGAGAAGATTGTTTCTCAAGCCTTTGAATAAGTGTGGTGTATCAAAAAGAGGAACAATTTCTTTGCAATTAACAAGGAATCCAAAATATGTATATTCCTGTCCTAATCTCAAAAATTCCGCCTTGGAGTCTTGAATTAATGAGTTAACTGCTGCAGCATTTGGGCCTCCTTGATCACACACTGTGGCTACAACTGTTAACACAATATTCTGCAATTCATTAATTATATTAATAATCATTTTTTTTAATCTTTGACTTTTAGTGGCCCCATCGCTAAACGTATAGCATATTAGTTGCTTCCACTGTCTATATATCCCTTTGATCATGAAAACATTTATATAGTTTGCAAAATTTTAATATCTTTCAAGACCGTAATCTTCTAACCCCTCAATTTTGTCTTCTTTTTGGTTATATTGAAGATTTGTAGACAAAAACACTTCATCGAACATTAATATACAGTTGCGGTCCTTTGGGGTTATTTTTTTGATACTCTTACATAACATTTTAAATAATATATCATTAATTCCAGGATGTAAATTTACTTTATTTAATAAGTTGGTCAAAGTTCTTTTTGATGGTAAAGAAAAAATTTTTGATAGCAATTTATATCCTTTCCCACTGCCTTTAAATAGCGTTAGGGCCAGGACCTTTTCTTCTATTGTGAATTTTCTTCCCTTCACTTTTTGGTGCTGTGTGCGGATTTGTGATAGTATAAATGTGTATGTCAAAGGATTGACTTGTTTCGCCAGTTTTCTAAATGGTGCAGATTTTGATAAAGATTTAGCTGCATCTAACTTTGCTTGGTAACTAGATATTCTATGTGACAACTTATGAATTTTGTTACTAGTTTCTATTATTTTGGCATACATTTTCTTTTTTTTTGGGTCAAGTACTGCTTTCTTGACACATTTATAGTTTGTAAAATACTTCTCCTTGGCCCTCTGGCTTGGCTAGGTGTGTGAAAATCTAGAATAAAGGATTAATTAATATGATAATGTAATAATATTACAATTAAAAATGTAAAACATTTGTATATATTACCATGTATGTCAAATAATTTTCTTTTAGGAGTTTCTTCTGGCTCTGTTTCACTCTGAAAATCTGAAATTTGAGAATAATTATAATTTACAAAACATAACTAATAAACCTATTAATAGTATTTATTACTAGAATAATAAATGTCTTACCACTAGTATCTCTGCTATCTGGTTCAGGACGCAAAGCATAATCTAAACAAATAATTGAATATTATTAGAATAAAGAATGTAAGGCGTAATTTTATATATTACCATGGTCAATACACCTCTTTTTAGCTGGAGTTTCTTCAATCTCTGATTCATCATGACAATCTGAAATTAAATACAATTATATGTTTACAAAACATAACTAATAAAATAAATCTATTGATTATTTAGTTACTTAAACAAAAGTACAAGCTGAATATAGCAGAAAATGTCAAACATGGAAAAAATATTTTGGTTTGGCATGTTTTTATAATGTATATGTTGTATGCTTTAAATATAAAGAGAGAAAGCTTTAGAAAAGTTCATTTTGATGATATGATGTTATTAATTCTGCAATTTTTAATTTTTATAAAACAAAAACTAGTATTCTCCATTCGCTTAGCTAGGGCATATTTTGACAGACTCATTGTCGGAAACCTACAACACAACAATTCCTACTTCTCAGTACTAATAGCTCAAGTATATTACTATTGCAGACTTCTTTCTTTGAAAAAAGAAGAATTATTCTAAATAGTGGAAGTGTATATTAAACTCATCAAATTTTGGGTAGTATATATTTAAAAAATATATTTTAGTTGTTATAATTTGACATAACTATTTATTATATGGTGCAGATAAATAAATATTAATTGCCTGTAATTAGCAAACTTCTATTTTATTTACTATTTAGTTTGTTTACTATTAATATTGGTTATAAGTACGTGTGCTTGGTTATATAGTAATTTCCAGCCACTTTAAGGCTGTCAAAAGTAACTAACTTCGTAAAAAAATAATTACTAAAATCACTAGACAGTTCAGACTGGGAATAGCGAACCGGGTATAGATACTTGTTTCTTTGCCCTGTGATAGATTTGGCAATCATCTAACCACCAGTTGCCAGATTGCAACATGTTTGCAATTAATCTTGAAAGAGACAAATATTTACTTGTTATTATTTTACATAAATTAAAAATTTCAGAATTCATAACATAATATAATCAAAATGTACTTTTTAAAAGCTTTCTCTCTTTATATTTAAAGCATATAACTGAAATATTTTTCCATGGTTTACATTTGCTGCTATATTCAGCTTGAGCTTTCATTAATCACATTTCTAGAATAATAAGTTTCTTACCACTAGCCTCTCTGCTATTTTGATCCTTATTATCAGATATTGAGTTGTCTTGCTGGGATGTAGAAGGCCTAGCATAATCTAAATAATATAATATTGTAATTAATATTGCAGACAATAAGACATATTTTTATATATTACCATGCATGTGAATAGACTGAGTTTCTTCAATATCTCCTTTATCTTGACAATCTGAAATTTAAATACAATTAAAAATTTTTTACAAAACAACTAATATTGAAATAATGCTGAAACATTACATATTGTAACTAAAAGAATTCTATCAGGTTTGTTGCAAAAAGTGCCAATATTACTCATGCATGACTTGAGGAAGTACATACTCATTTGTGGTATAGTACAGAACAATCATTTATGATATAGCATTTTCTGTAGGTCTTCAACTTTTTACATATCGAAGTATTAGAGATAATGAGATAGTCCTGAAGCTCCTTGATATTGAGTAAAATAATTTGATGATATTGTTTGTGAGGCTAGATGTGACTTTATATTTAATATTTAAAAAGAAAAAAACAAAATATTTGCTAGTAGGTACAGTTCTTACCTATTAGTGGTAAAAATAAACTCGGTATAGCCCTTCGTGTAACTCCTCTGTGTCGAACTCTCACTAAATCTTAATCTTTAAAATGTCTAGAGCAAACACGAAAATTGTTGTAAACAGTAAGTGGTGTAGCATTGTTTAATCTTTTCTCTTAATAACTTTCAACCATTTCAGAAAACATGTCCATTTCATTATTCGGATTTGGAAAACGAAATCGACTGCTTGTGAAGTCTTTACAACCAGGAACACAACATTTTTTACCTTTTATTGTATTTTGTTCCATTTCAAAGATGGTAAAACACTATTCTTCCTATTATTTTTACAATTTAAGATGATAAAAACACAAACAAGACTCAATTTGCAATGGCGTCCCAATGTAAATAAAACTCCGCCACCGCACATGCGTTTCCCGCTATGTTATACCCCCACCTAAAGTGACTAGTAGCGCTGTCGCCATTAAGAACGGATGGGCCCATGCAAAACACTATCCCCTCCCGTCCTATTCTACTTACACTACTATTGGGATATGTATTGTGGATGCGGATTAGCCCCATCAAGTGAATGCTGATCCTTTTCGCGACACCCGAGCACTGAGGTCATGTGCGGTAAGCATGGGCTCGGTGGCCGGACACAATTCGGACGCCCAGCCGGCGAGGAGAACAAAATTTACTTTTGCCAAATCGGCGGCTGAGTGACCGAGCACACACTTTTTTCCGGACATGAAGTCGACAGCCCAGGCTGTCGGCTTCATGGACGGAACACACGCTCTTTTTCTTTTTTTTTTTTAGGGACTCCAGTTCCGAAGTGAAGTTAGAGTAAAATCTATAGAGTCAGTAAAGTAAATAGGGAGAAAAGCCTAGATGTGGCTACCCCTACAGTCATTTGGCATAACCACAGTAATTAAAAACAGGAGGTGTCTCATTACCCAGGGCACCTCAAGTAACTTTCAGATCATAAGCCTCCTCACGTAAGTCACACGATGAGGAGGGGTGGTGGAAAAGCCTGGGGGTCAGATAGGTACCACTTCAACTAGTGAAGTGTGACCGGTTTGATCTTCGGACATGTGGATCCCATACTTAGTTTGGTATACACATGTTCCTAGGGGTAGGGTTGATCGCTTAGCGTGATTGTGTGTGTGTATGTTTTGGCTGGTTTATTGCTTTTGATTTATTGTTTATTGAGTCAACATGTGAGTTTTTTTATTTTCACGACACCGACTTTGTAAATTTACAGTGAGTTTTCCTCATTTACTAATTTTTACCGTCAAATGATTTAAATAAGTTTATAAGTTTAGTAGAGGGCTTAAGTAATTAAATTTTCAGAATTTCAATTATAACGTGATTTATTTGTTGTTAAAATTAGGTATACTTATATGAGTACAAAGAAAGTATGGGAGTATTTTTGATATTTTACAATTTCGTTACAGATTTTTAGGTGATTTTAGTATTCAAAAGTAGTGATAAGTATTCAAAATTTCTATGGAAAGGTAAACCTTCAGTTTTAGAAGATATTCGTGGTTCTAATTCATGATCTAAGGTGAATACGATTCTTCAATACCCAGATATGTTAGCTGATGGGAAAGACATTGAGAATGATAACTTTAACTAAATAGATTTCTAGATATAAAGAGGGTAAATTCATCTTGCCGATAAAACAGTGTAACCTCTGCTAACACGACTGAATTAGAATTAAAGACTAAATAAAGACTAAAGAATAGAAATTAAAGTAAGGTATTTTTCATGAACATAATATATATATATATATATATATATATATATATATATATATATATATATATATATATATTAATTAACCTATGGTTAAATTTTTTGGGAGACATACCAGTAAGCAATTTATAAAAAGTAAACATATTAAATTCGGCTACAAAAATTGGTTGTTATGTAGTACTGATGGCTATTGTTATGCTGTAGATATTTATTGTGGAACCAACAATATTGTTAGGGAAATTAGTCTATCATTAGGATAACAAGTATTTCTGGGGACCGGTCCTAAAATTTCAGGTAGACAAGTCGAAATACTTTGATCTCCAAAACTTTTATAGTTTTTGAGAAGAAACAGTGTAAATTTAAATAATAAAACGAAATATATAGAAGCAGTGTACAGTGGTCATTTTATAGCTGTAAGTACAGTTTCCAAATTTGCAGTAGTTTGATTACAAACATTGTTTTTATATACATACGAAGAACATTATTTATATTTCGTATTTATTAATTATTTAAAAAACTAGTTTCAACTCTTGGCATTATCTTGCTAATTGCTAGATCGACTATTTACTTTTAAATAAACAGAGTCCGACCTACTCAAATTAAAATTATTGAAATGAAAGTTCAATTTAAATTTAAAATAAAGATAGAAAATTAAATAGGTAAAGAAATAATAATAAGACTTACTCACAATCAATTTAATTTAACAATCTGACGACCGGTTTCGCTTTCTATAATTTGCAAAGCATCTTCAGGTCGAGATACAAAGTTAAACTAATGCTGCAATAAAATAAACCCAATTAGGGTGGTGTCTCATAAAGATAAAATAAACAAATAAATAAATTAGTTCATACAAATTATAGTAATTATGCCAATATTACATGTCTGTGGTTTTCAAAATGAATAATTTGAATATATAAAAGGTAGTAACAGACAAGGTAAGGCCCACAATTGGTATAAAGTAGCAATCTTTTGTTGTAATAAATTAATAAATGAGCAAATAAATAAAACAAACAAACATTACTTACATGCCGGTACTCTATTAATTAATGGATGGTAGGTCATGGTTGCAAAAATCATGTATTGTTGATTGGAGAACTTTAATGAGCTATTGCAGTTGTTTTGACAATAAACGGGAAGTTCTTGAGGAGAACAGATTTGATCCAATGAATTAGAGATAGGTATATTGTTGTTGTTTGTCAGATGAAAGTGATGTTCTTTACTATTGTATTAATTAAATTATTTACACTTATAACAGAGATATATTTTGGAATGTGTGTTATTTATTGTGTATTTATGTTATGTTGTATTACATAAATACTCAATAAATAACACACATTCCAAAATATATCTCTGTTATAAGTGTAAATAATTTAATTAATACAATAGTAAAGAACATCACTTTCATCTGACAAACAACAACAATATACCTATCTCTAATTCATTGGATCAAATCTGTTCTCCTCAAGAACTTCCCGTTTATTGTCAAAACAACTGCAATAGCTCATTAAAGTTCTCCAATCAACAATACATGATTTTTGCAACCATGACCTACCATCCATTAATTAATAGAGTACCGGCATGTAAGTAATGTTTGTTTTGTTTTATTTATTTGCTCATTTATTAATTTATTACAACAAAAGATTGCTACTTTATACCAATTGTGGGCCTTACCTTGTCTGTTACTACCTTTTATATATTCAAATTATTCATTTTGAAAACCACAGACATGTAATATTGGCATAATTACTATAATTTGTATGAACTAATTTATTTATTTGTTTATTTTATCTTTATGAGACACCACCCTAATTGGGTTTATTTTATTGCAGCATTAGTTTAACTTTGTATCTCGACCTGAAGATGCTTTGCAAATTATAGAAAGCGAAACCGGTCGTCAGATTGTTAAATTAAATTGATTGTGAGTAAGTCTTATTATTATTTCTTTACCTATTTGATATGGACTCACACAAGCAACACATTCATGATAGAAAATTAAATTTGACAAAATGGCAGGTGGTACTTCTGACTACAGGGGTCCATCAATTAATCCCGATCAGCAAAACATTACTTATTCTACTATCACTAAGCAACAACCATTAACAAAATTCCCAACAAAAAACCAGGCCATAATTTTACCGGCAGTAGATGAAATAAGAACAGAAGAGTACACCATTGCAGTAGGAACTATAGTCCATCCAAAAAATGTATTGTTCTCATCCAAAATGTCAAACGGAAGAATATGCATCTACCTTTCAAGCACACAAGTCGTAGATGATTTTCTAAGTCAACATGGTGAAATTAAAATTAGAGAACATACAATCAAAGCACGTAAACTAATTACACCCGCTAATAGATTAGTTTTATCCAACGTATGTCCATCTATACCCCATCACATAATCGAACAGTCTTTAATCAACCTTGGTTTTAAATTAATGTCTCCGATTTCGTTTCTTAGAGCTGGAATACAAGACCCGCAATACAGCCATGTACTTAGTTTTCGAAGACAAGTTTACTTTGCACCTACAGACAATTTTACTGTACCCGACTCCGTCCTAATTGATTTTGAAAACATTTCGTACCGAATTTTTCTTTCTGATAAACTAACTTGTTACAAATGCCACCAAGCTGGTCACGTTTCCTCGGACTGTTCCTCAAATCCCTCTTATCCACAAAATACTCAAAAGCCCCAAACGGAGGAAAATTTTCTTCCACAAATACCATCCACTAGTCCCGAACAAAATCAAATTACAAATGTAAATGACGAATCTCGAGAAGAAATGGATGCTCAAGTCAGCACTGCTACCGATAATAAAAATAAACGATCTTACTCGGAAGTGTCATCCCCAACTTGCTCCACTCCTACAGAAACTATACCAACAGAATTCACAAAACCAAAACCAGTGCAAATTAAAAAGAAGAAAAAAATTATCAAAATAGACCAATCTACTTCAGAAACTACTAATATTGAGTCGTTATTACAACCAGTCAAACAATTTATCCAAGATGCATCACCACCATATGTACTAAATTACACCCAATTACTAGCATTCTTAGAAGACGTTCATGGTTCTTCCACCCCAGTAGAACTGGCCTTAGAATACACACAGGATATACACGGGCTGGGACATATGCTAACTGAAATATATCCCATATTGAACGAAAGAGCAATTAAATCTAGAATTACAAGAATCAAGAAAAAATTACTTAGTAAAATAAGCAAAGATTTTAGTATTCAGGACGACACCTCTGAAGATACTGACGCATCACAGGAAAATACTCCTGCCAACGATAAATAAAAAAAAACAAAAAGTTAACAAAATGGCTATTATTCAGTGGAATATTCAATCCGTATTTACACATATAGAAATGCTACAGCTTTTAATTAAAGAAACACATCCACAAGTTATCTGCTTACAAGAGACAAATTTCACAACAAATAAAAAATACTCGTTAAAACAATATGAGGCCTACCATAAAATTAGAACAAACGCTGGTAAAGCTAGTGGCGGCGTATCCATTTATGTTAATTCACATTTGGAATCAGAGGAAATCCCTATACAATCAGAATTAGAGGTTGTAGCAGTTAAAATAAAATCTTCAACACAATATTCTATATGCAATGTATATATTCCATCAGATACCGAAATCACTGCCAAACAACTCGAAATGTTAATTGAACAAATTCCAAAACCCAGAATAATAGTAGGAGACTTTAATGCACACAGTACAACATGGGGATGTCTATCTACAGATAAAAGAGGTGACACCATAGAAAGATTTTTAAGCTTAACTGACTTTGTCTTGCTTAACTCAGGGGAAAAAACTCGCTTTAACTCAATTACTGGTAAACATTCCGCTATCGATCTATCTATATGCGAAAGCTCGCTAGCTCCAAATTTAAACTGGGAAGTACTACAACATACTTATGATAGCGATCACTGGCCTATATCAATAACCAACTACGCATCAGACAAAAATACTGAAATATCCTTTCCAGAAAAGTGGAAAATCAATAATGCAGACTGGGCAAGCTATCAAAATTTTATCAAAAACTCTATACCCCAGTTAGGACCATTGGAAACTGATATTGATTTCATTGTTGAAAAATTCACTACAATGATTATAAAAGCTGCAGAAGAAACTATAGGTAAAACAAGCAGGCCAAAACGTAAACAGACGGTCCCATGGTGGAATGCTGAATGTCAAGATGCACTGAAACTTAGTAAACATGCCTTCAACGTATTAAAAAAACACCATAATGAAGAGAACTTAGTAAATTTTAAAAAACATAGAGCTAAGGCAAGATATATAATCAAAAAGAATAAACGTGAGTCATGGAAACAATATGTATCCTCAATTACCGATGATACCCCCGCATCTGAAGTGTGGAACAAGATCCGCAGAATTAAAGGTATTCCATATGCTTACAAGATAAACTCTCTTAATATGAACGGAAATCAAATATCGGATGAAGCACAAATAACAAATACCTTAGCAGTTTCGTTTCAAACATACAGCAATGACTCTATGTATGACCCTATATTTATTGAACATAAAAGAAACTCAGAACAAAAAATAATCATTACCAATAACAATCATCCACTGAACTCATCACTAAGTATAAATGAACTAAATGAAGCACTTCAGGACGTTAAAAATTCTAGCCCAGGACCTGACGAAATATCTTATGCATTCCTTAAAAATCTTCCAGCAAATGCTAAACAATACCTTCTAGATATCTATAATCTCTTATTCAATACGAATCAATTTCCAAAATCTTGGAAAGCAGCAATTGTAATTCCTATTTTAAAACCTAATAAAATAAAGACGGATCCAAATTCGTATCGACCTATATCTTTAACATCCACCTTGTGCAAAGTAATAGAAAAAATACTTAACAAACGTCTGCAATACTTCCTGGAATCCAATAATTTAATATGCAAACAACAAAGCGGATTTAGGAAAAACAGATGTACAACGGACAATTTGATTAAACTAGAATCGGTCATACACGAGGCATTTGCAAGTAATCGCCAAGTACTGGCTGTCTTCTTTGATATAGTAAAAGCCTACGATACTGTGTGGAAGTATGATGTCCTAAAAAGATTAAAACAATGGGTGTGGACGGAAATCTTCTAGCTTTTATCAAAAATTTTGTTTATGATAGAAATTTTAGAGTTAAACTTAATAATCAGTCTCGATTTTACCTTCAAACGATAAGGACGTTCATACTAATCGTTTTCGGTTCAACAGCTTGCTAATTAGTTTTTAGTTTTTTACTTTTGTTGTGATTATTTTTATAATATATACTTATATTGTGTGTTTTCAAATAAATGCAATCCCCGTTGGGGATTGATAAAAATCTAAAGACGTCCTCTTCGACGAAAGAATTAGATATGGACGCGATTAGTGAGAATAGTGCATTGGTGATTGATGGTGAAACTACTCAAGAAAAAGATGGTTTGCAGCCCACGAAAATGGAGATAAAACATTTTAATCTACTATCAGATAAGTACAATTTAAATAATATTTGGGTATATATTGAAAAAACCGGTGAAGAAAACTTGGGTAGACTGCACCCCATGACTGTAGGACATATACTGTTCAAAATTTTAAAACTTAGTAATATAAAAGAAATTAAGAGCATTGGTCGGAATCGAATAAAGATTCTGGTCAATTCTCGTTTAGATGCTAATGAATTAGTTAATAATAAGTCATTAAATAAACATAATTTAAGAGCATACATACCAAATCACTTGTTGGAAGTGAAAGGGTTAGTTAGAGACGTAGATACTCGGTACGATGTTAATTATTTAATGGAGAATATCGAATGTACGTCTAAAGTTTTAAGTATATATAGAACAAAGCGTAAGATTCAAAAAGAGTCAACAACAGAGTATGTAGATAAGAAAACTGTAGTTATTACTTTTGAGGGAAATATTCTTCCCAATTTTGTAGCCTTTAATCGAGTGTATTTTCCCGTTGAGCAATTTGTTGGTAGAGTTGTACAATGTTTCAGGTGTCTGAAATTTGGACATGTTTCTAAACAGTGCAAAAGTACACAGGATTACTGTATACAATGTGGTGAAATTAAAAATGCAGATCATAAATGTGAAAAAACCAAGTTTTGCATACACTGTAAAAATAGTGACCATGTAACAATATCTAAAAACTGCCCTTTTTATGAAAAGCAAAAGAAAATTAAGACCATTATGATAGAGCACCAGACTACCTTTTTAGAAGCAAAATTATACTGTGAAAATTCATTCTCAGGCCAAATTAGTCACAATCCTTTTTCTGTTCTTTCAAATTATGATAAAGAATTTCCCACACTCCCTGTAAATAATAAAAATACTTCTATAAATCGACCCAATATGAGTATAAGACAAACTCAAATTCCAACACACCGTCAAACTAATTTTGATAGCGAAAATCTTCCTACAGGAAAGAAAAGAAAAGCCAACTCCCCTCCTATTCAATCAACAGTACAGCAACCAATTTTTCCCTTCACATTTGGACCCTCACAACCCTTACCTCCTAACCCATACAAACCAAACTATAGAAAAACTGATAACAAAAATGAATTAGCTAAATGTGTATCAACTTTTATAATCAATCTTTTAAGTAACATTCGTACATTGGAAGACATTAAAACGATAGACAATAAAACAATAATTTCAGGTTTAGAACAGGTATTTCATACAATAGATAATAGTAATTTTAATGTCTCTTAAACATTCTTTTAAAATAAGTCAGTGGAACGCTAGATCTGCGGTTGCCAATAAAGGCAGCTTAACGAATTATTTAAACAAAGAAAAAATAGACATTCTTCTTCTCAGTGAAACATGGTTTAAAAAAAATTTGCAATATCGATTTAATGGTTACAATCTTATCAGGAATGACAGGCACGACGGTTTTGGCGGCGTTGCCATATTAATTCATAATTCAATTTCTTTTAGTGAATTAAAGTTAAATTGTAATTTTAATAAAGATATTCAAGTCTGTGGTACAAAGATTAAATACGGAAAAAGTGAATTAAGCATATTATCTATATACAGATCGCCTAAAAGTAAAAGCACAGTATCTGATTGGACGAATATTTTCTCGGAAGTAAGTAAACCAGCAATAATAGGTGGAGACTTCAACGCTCATCATACAATATGGGGATCGAATTTTAATGACGTAGTTGGAAAACAACTTGTAACAGTTGCAGATGATATGGATTATATAGTAATGAATAACGGCCAACCAACTATTCTTACCCGACCTGATCAAAATATTTCAGCCATAGATGTAACTTTCGCCTCGCCTGAACTAACAAGTAAAATAATCTGGTCTGTCTATCCAGATACTTTAGGCTCAAACCATTTTATCATCAACATGGAAATAAATTGCAAGAATAAAATTGAAAAGATTAATCCTGCAAGCAAGTGGAACATAAAAAAGGCCAATTGGTATTTATATGCATCTTCTGTTGAACAATTTTTTGATAAGCAGTACCAAATGGAAAATATATCAGAAAAATACAGTTTTTTAATAGATGGAATCAACCAAGCAGCAGAAATTTCAATTCCACAGTATAAACCATTTAAAAACAAAACTCGAAACCCTCCTCCTTGGTGGAATAGAGACTGCGACAAAATCATCAGTAAGAGGCAAGAATTCCTTTCAATATATAAACATAATTCGAATTTTGAAAATTACTTGAAATGCCAAGAGACCATAGCAAACGGTAAGAAAAAACTAAAAGCAATTGCCAAACAAAGTTGGAAAAATTTTGTCTCTGCGTTAAATAAAAATACTCCATCATCAACTTTATGGAATCAAGCCAGGAAAATAAACAGAAAACCAATATCGATCACAAAAGGCTTTGACAGTACATTAGAGGAAGAATTTTTTGATCAAATAACACCACCATCTGTTATACCACGGGAAATTACAATACATTCTACAAATAACGAAAAGGAATTTTTACTAGAACCATTTAATATTACTGAATTAGAGTATGCACTCAAAAACAGAAATAATTCAAGTCCAGGATTGGATAATATTAAATACCCAATGATTCAGTTTCTTCCAAAAATTGCTAAACTATTTTTATTGGATATATTCAATGACATAATTATCAATAATTTAGTTATTGATGAATTTAAAGATGTAATTATTATTCCTATTCTCAAACCAGGTAAAAATCCCAATTTATCCGACTCATACAGACCCATTTCCCTGATGTCTTGTTTACTAAAAACATTAGAACGAATGATCAAAAATAGACTGGAATGGTGGTTAAATAAGAAAAAATTCCTTCCAGACCTTCAATTTGGATACAAAAAAGGATGTGGTACTATAGATGCTCTTGCTACATTAGTAACGGATATCCAGGATACATTTTCCAATAATACATACCTACCTACAATATGTTTGGACATAGAAGGTGCTTATAATAACGTTTGTCTGGAAATACTTATGGAAAAAATGATTAGAAATTTTCATATACCAGCTACATTAGTGAAAACCATTCTCAACTTTTACACCAACAGAAAAATCTATTTGAGATCAAATAACAATAAACTTATAGGTCCTCGATACAACAACCTAGGACTTCCACAAGGGTCAGTTTTAAGCCCTTTATTATTTAATCTATATACATCTGATTTGCACAATGTCTCCCTAGTAAATAACAGTTTTAATGTTATACAATATGCTGATGATTTTCTTATATATTCATCATCCAAAACATACGATAAGTGCATACAAATTTTGGGAAAAATGGACGACTACTCCAATAGCTGGTTTAAAGAAAATGGGTTCGAAATAGCACCAAGTAAATCTAGTATATGTATTTTCACGAGGCATAATCTCCCAAAAATAGACAAGTTAACAGTGAACAGTCGGGAATATAATTTCTGTTCTTCAATTAAATACTTAGGGATGATTCTTGACCGTAAATTAACTTGGAAGTTACACATTGACTTCATGTTAAATAGATGTAATAAGGGATTAAATTTCCTTAAAGCAATTTCTAAAACTTGGTGGGGAGCCGATGTAGAAACTGCGTTACTTTTTTATCGATCGTATATAAGATCAATCATAGATTATGGATGTGTTTTGTATGGTTCAGCAGCTAAGTATATCTTGGGAAAAATAGACGTGTTTCAAAACACAATATTACGTATTTGCCTAGGTACTATGAAATCAACCCCTACCAATTCGTTATATGTTGAAGCACTAGAATTTCCACTCAAATATAGAAGAGAATATCTTAGTCAAAAATTTCTGATTAATACTCGTCATAGAAACCTCTCTCTTTACTGCAGTATTAGCAAACTTAATAATGCAGATTTAACAAATAAATATTGGATCCACAAAAATTCTCCTCCACTTTGTGACGCTTTTAGAAATCTCTCAAATTGCGATTACACCAACTCATACACATACGATAATACAAACTTTGAAGAATTTTATGCTTTTTTGCAAACTATTACGGTAATTAAACCAAGTTACCATGTAAATACTGCAATCAGCTACAATATTTTAAGGAATTTATTAGAAAACTGGCCAGCATCAACAGTTATTTATACAGATGCATCAAAGTCTACTCTTGGCACTGGAT
>OU898283.1:41259071-41274072 GCA_918026665.1 Diabrotica balteata
TGTGTTTTGCATTTAAGGCAGCCCGTCTCGGTACATTAGTCAGTGGAAGTAAAGATGTCATATCAACATCTCTTCGCCAAGTGGCTTTCAAGAGTCTGCCATTTTGTTCGCTGTCAAGTGATCCAGGCACTATATACAAAGTTTTCGACGTATCTGTGTTTCTCAAAAAAATATGCAAGTGTGCAATTGCCATGACTATAGTCTGCGCGGTTTCGGGCTGAAGAAGCATAGGTTTTCGTAAAACTCTGAACACAGATGCTGTAATACCAAATACGTTTTCTACAATCCTGCGCGCTCTACTTAGCCTGTAATTAAAAATTCTTTGCGGCGATTCCTTGGGGTGATCTCCTGGATAAGGTTTCATTATATTGTTTTATTAATGGAAAGGCAGAGTCTCCTACAAATACGTATGGTACTGGATTATTTCTACCTTGAAGTGCTTTAGATGCCGGAATTTAAATTATTTCTATTTTTTTATAATTCGTTTCGTTAAAATTCCATCTGAAATTCTACTTGACATCCGACTCAGAAATGTTATTATATTCTGCGTCTACTAAAGCGAACATCATTATACTGAAATTCGATTTGTAGTTACGATATTCTGTGCCACTATATATCGGAGCCTCAAGAATTACATGTTTACTGTCGATGGCACCGGAACAATGGGAAAATTCCACAATTCATCAAATTTGTTTGAAATTTATATCCATTGTGACTCTGTTTTTGGCAGCTGAAACAATATTTTTTTTTATTACAGGTTACAGATGAACTGCAACAAGGAGCATCTACAAGTGCAGAAAATGATGACTGCAGAAGTGCAGAATTTGTATCACCAAAGTGTCCGCCTCCAAAAAAAAAATAAATCAGAAGAAAATAAAAAAATGGTTATGCTTTCAGAAGCTCTTAGCGTACTTAAGAATGTTGCTTCGAAGCCTACTCCCGAACCAGAAAAAAACCCAAACAATTTTGAAAACGAAACCCTCTTTTTCTCTAATTTTATATGCAGCAAGATGCAACAGTATAATAAGACCACCAAAAATGCTGTGCAGCGTGCAATAATGGATATTATATTCAAGGCCGACGAAGGATGCACTAATTTTTCCCAACTTCATTATCCTTCGACATCTCAATACGGTTACAGCGGGATTCCTTCATCAAGATACCAGAATGCTGAACAATATACCTCAACAAATCACTCAGAACCATACACTTCAGGGTATAGAACAGGTCAGAATTCGATAAGTTGCACTGCTGTTCCATATACTTCACCTGTTCCCTCAGAATCATCCCAAGTTTCATTTGAAGATGCAGATTTTGTAAATGGATGATTATTAGATTAAATAATTTAGATTTTTTACTAAATTATTAAACTGATACCTTATTTTTTTCAATAAATCAATAAAAATATATAAAACTCACCTTTATGTTTTCTTTCAATGCTTCTATAATCGCTTCACAAACTTCTGGTACAATGCAAGAGATTGACTGTTTTGAAATTCTGAAAGTGTATTGAAGGCTAGTATATGAATCTTCTGTTGCCAAAAATCTTAATGTTAGTGCCAGTCTATCTTGCGGTGAAATTGCAGATCTCATGGCAGTATCTTGTCTTGATATTTAGATGCAATCTTTGTTAATAAATATTCAAAATCAGTAGGCGACATCCGGGTAAAGTTTTTATATTGGCCACTTATTTGCTGAGATTTTAGTTCCACAAGTAAAGTAGATCTTTTCTGATACAACTCAGTTTTCCACCATCGACGCACCGAACGTTTCTTCCGGTCTTCAGTTAATAAATACATACAAATAAAAGCAGCACCTGCTATCACGACCTCCCTATTCGGCATGTTCGTAGCAACTGAGTGGAAACCAAGATTCGTTACACGATTCGTATGGACGTTCGTGTGACGTCCACACTGTCGATGCTAAATTACACGTAATATTACATTACACGTTACACTTGTCTGGACCCAGCTTATAGTGCGCCGTCCAAACTGAATGACGAGCTTATTTTAAAGTCGTGAAATAGATTTATTTGGAAAACTGATTATAACTATTAAAAAAATGATTTTGAATATATTTTTATTACAAAAACAAATACATTTTATTTTTGGAAAATTAACACCTATAGGTGTAGTTGGCCACTTCGTTGAAAATTTTATTAGGAGTGCTGAGTACATCTATATGTGTACACTCATTTTTTGTGGTAATGATGAAAACAATCTACACAAAAACCAGGATTTCCATCACAAGAACTGCAGACATATAGCGTCGCTTTTCTTTTCTTCTGGCTTCTGCACACTTTACATTCTTTTTTCACAATCCTTTTAGTAACTTTTGAATCTTGATATTTTTCTTCAGTCGTTTTTACTATTTTTATACGTTTGTGATTATTTGTTGAACATTTTTGATCAGTTAAAGTTTCAGGTAACAGGGCTTCCCGTAATAGATCGGGTATAATTATATAAGGATAATTTAGATCATGACGATCAATGCCAGACATAAACTGATTATATGTGTCAATTGCCAGCGGCTTTAATTTCTTTTCTCCACTTTTATTTGTAGTCTCTGTCAGTTTATTACCAAATTCACTACTTAAATATAGAACATCTCGTTTATCTTTCCATTTTCTAATGTGCACGTTATTATAAAAAAGGGATTTATTCTCACATTTTTTTAGTTTTTTTGTATAATTTCTTTTGGGTTCGTTTTCTGTTTTCTAGTCGTTTAGTTCCCTCTTCAAGAAGTTGCACTGCAAGTTCATAAACTATTGTAAAATCGGTCCATGTATATCGAATGTCCTAAATTAATTAAACTCATTTTCTAGAAGGTGTAGCACAATTTTTGTTGTGTGACCAGGGCCGCTTGTTATGTCTCCCCTCCACTGTAAATTGCAAATCTTTGGACTAATCCATGTGGTTCGCTGAGCACGTACAATTTTACCCCATATTTATGGCGCTTGTTTTTAACCCATTAGTTCCCTACGTTGACTGTACGCAACATTTTTAATTGTATTTTTTTATATATATATCACTACTCAAATATAATTTTTATTGCTACATTTTATTTAATACATTACATAAAATGCAAATCTAATAAAATATTTTGAAATAATTAAAAAGGTACATATTTTTTAATTTAGTGAATATTGAAAAAATCGCTAATTTTTTTTCATATTTTTGTCGATGTAATTTCCGTACTAAACATAAAATTATATTTTTGAAATTATCAATTTATATTAATATATCTATCAGTAGAAAAGATAGTGTATTGTATTTCAAAAATTATTTTTGGTTTTTGCATACTTAATCGATTTCAATAATGTTGCGTTTACGGGACGTTGGGATTTCCTGTAACAGGCGCCGCTAAGTCGACAGACTAACGGATTTAGAAAATAAAATTTAGATTTTGCATTTTTGTTTGTACAATAATTCTAATTTGATTGGATAAATGAAGAGAACATGTAGTTTGGAGTATTTTCTCATGATCTATGCATAGATAAGGAAATTGTGCCATTTTTTGGAAGACCTAGTTGTAAGATGTACATAAAAGGGAAACTTATTAGGTTTGGGTTCAAACTATGATATATATTTAGTTTAAATGGCTATTTATTTAAATTTATCTAATTTATGGGGAAAAACAAGTGCTTATAAAACGAGTTGGGTCTAGGAGAAAACGTTGTGCTGGATTTGTTGTCAGTGATTGAACGGAAATCTAATCATCGCATATTTTTTGATAACTTTTTTCATCTTACAAGCTATTCGGTTTGCTAAAAGAAAAGGATTTTACGCTACTTGGACGATCCGCGAAAACCGTACTTGTAATAGTACAATGGAAAGTGTAAAAATTACTAAAAAACAAGATCGTGGTACTGCCGATTTTTTTACAATTCTGAACAAAGTGTATTGTTAGTTAGATGGAGCGACAATTCTGTAGTGACAGTTGCAACAAATAATTGTACCATTGAACCTCTTGCAAAAATGATATTACAGAAAAGAAAAGAAAATCCAACTAATTCCTCATTTAAAATTGATAGCTGAGTATAATCAACATATGGGTGGTGTTGATTTGCATGATAACGGCATATCAAATTACAGAATAATGGTAAAAGGAAAGAAATGGTGGTGGCTCCTTTTTATAAATATATGATTGATAGTGTTATTGTTAATGCGTGGAAAATATATAACGTAGCAAATAAAACCAAAATGTCACAATTAGATTTTAAGTCTTACATAGCAGTTACCCTTATGAAAATGGAAGTACCGCTCATCGAAGATAACGTTCAAGGAGAGGATATATCGGCTTCAAATGATCCAATCAACAATCATACAAGATCCAATTGTGGACGCCCATCCAGAAACAGTTTGTTAGCACAAGTTATATTTTATAATGTTGGTCACTTCATTGCAGAGGAAGAGACCAAGGCAAGAAAAAGATGTAGAAAGTGTTAAAGTACAACTATATATATATATATATATATATATATATATATATATATATATATATATATATACGTACAGAAGTGTAAAATACATCTACATCCAAATTGCTTTGAATCATTTCACAGTAAATAAAAATTAAATAAAAATTTTTTAGTAAAACATTTTGTTATTAAAAAACTAAGATTTTTTTTTAACTTGATAAATGAGTATTTAGATATAATTTTAGTAATAAAATGCAATAAAAAAACAATATTTGTTTTTCTTCTACTCTTGGGAACTAATGGGTTAATATACTGTTAAAAAATCAGTCGCCCTCGCCAAGAGACCATCGACTCGTCCAACGACAATTCTTTACCAGGAGTGTAAATTGCTTGCATTTTTTCATTGAAGTGATTCACTACCGGACGGATTTTGCACAGGCGATCTATGTTGTTATCATTGGTGGTAAAATGTAGACACCGCAGAATGATTAAAAATCGATTTCTGGACATGTACTTAGAAAACTGAGTTTTGTAAAATCTATGTGTGGACCAATAGTCCGTTAGATTTGGAAGTTGAATTATGCCAGAAAGAATTAATAGGCCCAAGAATGTTTTTAATTCGGATACGGTCAAGTCTTTCCACTCGGTTATTCTTGATTGCACTTGTGTCTGTTCAGAGAGAAGTAACTTAACAGCATATTGGTTTGTATTTTCCACAATGAGGTTCAACAGGCGTTCATCCAAAAACATCAGAAAGAAGTCAATTGGATTCTTACTCTCTAGGTTAACTTTAAATGAACGATTACCTTTGAATGCAATTTTTTTATAACTTCTTGACTGGTCCACGTAGGTAAATTTGCTGCCTCAGCAGTGTGTGTGAGAGAAGTAGTATGTTGTTTTCATAAATTTATTATCTATATTGTTAATTTCATAACTGCCGTCGTCGTCACTATCACTATCGTCACTTTCATTTAAGTATTCATCGTCACTTTCTGGAAAAACATCATCTATCTCATCTTCTGATTCCAGAATATGTCGTAGTTCTTCCTCAGTTAGAGGTTTAGATCGTTTACGCTTATATCTTTCTTGAATTCCAGAAGGTCCAGCATTATTGTCCATTTTTTCCACAAAAATTTTACACTATCGTCACTAAACAAACTTGTTATATCTGTTTACTTAATATATTCTTTTTTCTATAGTTTTACTATAAAACTAATCAAACTGCATGTTTAAAGTAACATAAACAACAAATATATGACAATGTAAATACTCTCTCACTCTGTCAACTCCTGACGTCCGCTGAAATATTATTGCTAGCAACCAACAATACACTATATTAAAATACAGATATACAAACCTGCCGATTCATTTTCCGACCCATCTATCCCATGCCGGCCATGTAAACTCAAATAAACGGTTCCTATTACTCTACACACCTATAGGTGTACTCGGCCACTCTATAAATCCTATAGGTGTAATCGGCAATAAAGGTGTTAACGAATATAGCGTTTACATACCGTATGAATATCGTTTGGCTCGTATATGTGTACCGAGCTTTATAGGATGTAAGTCTTTGACCTGTAGTGGTCACGTAAAAAATCGTACAAGAACATTAAAGTGGGGTTCTATTACAAGTAAAATTATCCTTCTTAATTAGATAGTTATTATACAATACACATATTTACACATCACTGTCTTTAAGTAGTTAAATAAAGGGAATTAATTTTATTAAAAAGACTTAAGTTTCTAACTAGAATTTTATTTTAAAATTGTTTACTTTATTAAACCAATACTACATTATTAAACTAACAGGCATATCTATATTTCGTGGAACTTAAGAAGGCATTTGACTTGGTCAAATTAAGAGACGTTATCCACTTAATGTACGTAAGTGAGATACCTCTGGGAATAATCAAAACGATCAAAAATATCTACCAAAACAATACAATAAAAGTAAAAGTAGAAGAAGAATTAAATGGCCCTATTAAAGCTGGCAATGGTATAGAACAGGGAGATTTCCTGACTTTTTTATTGTTTAATCTGATTACGAATTAAATAATAATAAAAAAACTAATAAAGGATACCAAATGGGAGAACCAATCTGCTATACAGACAACGCAATAATACTCTCTCAAAATGTAGATGATCTACAACGTATGACGCACCAATTTAATATAACCGCCAGAAAATTTAATTTTCTCAAAAAAGACAAAATGTATGGTTAGAAAAGCAAATTTACTAAGATGTAAATTGGAGCTGAAGATCAGATAATAGAACAAGTGATGGTGTTTAAATATCTAGACCTCACATTATCTAGTTAGGGAAAGCTCGAAACGGAAGTGGAAGATTAAGTGAATAGAGAAAAATGTGCCGCAGGCTGCTTAAATGAAACAATATAGAAAATTAAAAATATCAGAAAAGAAACGAAAGGCAGAATTTACAAAACAGTTATTAGGTCAATAATGATATACGCGGCAGGAACAAGACCTGATATAGAAAGACAAATAGGATGTTAGAAATAGCAAAGATAAAAACACCCAGAAAAATTGATGGTCAGATACTATAGGACAGAGCTAGAAGTACAGATATACGACGTTGATGCAAGATGGAGAACATTAATAACTGGGTAGGAAATAGGAAAGTAAAATGGAACGATCATATAAGCCGAATGACAACAAACGGGTGGTAAAGACGGTAAAAGAGGGTTCCCAATCAGAAAGCAATTAATAAGAAGACCACGAAAACGATGGAACTTACTAGAGACACATTGCAAAACAGATAAGGTCATGTTACATAAAAGAAGAGAAAGAAGAAGAAGAAAAAAATTAAAATACCAAATATATTTTAAATTACATTTTTTGATAGCTTTACAGGGTATGACCTTCGATAACTGCACAATCAATTATGAAAAACCTATGGTAAGTAAAATTTTGATATGTAATAGATTTTGTTTGTCATATCCTATATCTAAGTATAATTGTTTTTTGGTTATATATGTTTGAAAAGGGGCGATTTTCACGTTTTGGACAGTTGTGACATTCAAACAATTTGACTTAGAGCGAAACGGTTTGCACATTTCTATTCCAACTTTTTGTAAACTATCGAAAAGCTTTTCAATCACAAAATACCTAAAAATACTCGATTTTTGTGCACCCAGCCAATAACCCAAAAAGCTCGTACTCTTGATGGGCCTGATAAATGTATTACATTGGTTAAAGACTAATCAACGTTCAGTTGGCGCTACTTCCCAGCTTAAGCTTGTCCCAAAACATTCATTTATCTTTCCCTTTTAAGTGGTTTTCTCCATCCCCTATCTCAGTATCCCTTAAGTTGTATTGAAAATTATCCAGATATCTGTGTTTAAGTCACTTAGAAAGTTACTTTCCTTAATCCCCATAACGTGGTCGTCCCACGTTAAGTAGCTAATTTTATTTGTTGTCACAATATCTACATTACCAAAAAGTCTATAGAGTTCGAAATTGTATCGCCTTTTCTACAAAACTTTTGATATTTATGGTCTTCAATACGTTTCTTTCATTATTCTCCAATCTTCATTGTCCATGTTTCTGATCCGTTAGTGAGTACTGGGCGTATTATTGTTCTATAAATTGCCCCTACATATTTCACGTTTTTAAGACTAGGCCACAATAAAAACAGCTAGTCACACATATTATTTTTCATATTTCTTTGGGTGTTTTGTTTTTGCACTGAACTAGTGACCATAAGTAGCTTATTTTCCACTAATTTTATAGTTTCATGTTGAACCTCTAAGTTATTTTGTTGCATTCTTCATAATCGATACTCGTACTCGATAATCAACGTTACTTATAATATTCAATTATACTAATGTCGCACTCTCCATCGCTTTCGCTGCTCTTTTCTATGTTTTGGTATATATTCAATTGGTTTACATCATCTTGAGGGTGATCTGGTATCCACATCTTAGTTTTCGATTTTTGAGTAACACAACTGAGCCAATTTCGTTTTGTTACGCCTGCGAAACCATTGTCAATCAACTGGCGCACCTCTTCTGTTTTAAAAGTAGTATTATGGGCACCTAAATATCGCTTACATTGGTACCACGCCATTTCTATAGGATTTAATTCCCAATGATACAGAGAAAGTTTTAAAATAAAAACCCTATATATTCAACAAGCTGAAAACTTAATTTATTGATTTTTGAAAGAACGCACTACTTTTATTAGCTCGGATTTTAAATAAAACTCATTAAAAGAATATTATTTTCTACTAACCATTCGTTAATAGCAGTTTTATGCCAGAAATTATTAGGAAATCTCTCTTTACGGGAGTGACACGATGCACTGTGCATTAGAATGATATTTCCGTGACTATTATTTGTTAAATTTACTATTAAAGTTTCTTTAAACTGTAACTTAAAATATATGGCATCCATTTTATCATCATAGTCCTCATAATTTTTCTTTACCATTAAAAACCTCCTAAACCTCCCAAAAGACCTACATTCAATAAAACATATCGTCAACCTAGTTTGGTAGGTGCCTTTAAATCAGTACTACAACCTTTAAGGAAAGCGTTGAGACTGTTTTTGTATAGTGGTATCCTACTATTCGTAATTAACAGATTGGCCAACACTATTCCACGATTCGTCCAAATATACGATACTACAATCGTTTTTTTGCAGATTTCGGATAGTTCTTAAATATATAGACCCCAATAAATATTATTTTCGGGCTCCATCATGACGTTATTAAGCCACATATCTATTTTTAAGAAGTCTGTATAAAATGGAAAGAGACAACGGCTTTTTAGTTATGTATACGCTTGATGTTTAAGATTTTTAACAACCTCTTCATATGTAAATATTCTAGAATTGGTTTGACTATACCTTTACGATTTTTTTATCGATTTTAAGGTTTGATTTTATCTTTTTCTCTTCTGATATTCTAAATATGTTTTTGCTAACACCAGTCATCAATGAAGTACACCTTACAGCAGCGCATAAATTAAGTTGTTACGTATTTTGTAAGAAACACAAAATATTTAACATTAGCAGTTTAGCACAATTATTTAGTAACTCACCGGGTTTTATGAGACTCTATGCTTTCTGGTCAAAGTCGTACTAAATACTCAAGTGTAATTTCGTTTGCCAAAGGCACTTTTACCCATGCTTATTTAAAATCACAAATTAAATGCTTAGCAGTTTAGACAAAATGAAAATAAATTAAGATCCAAAAAAGGAAATAAAAAGTTAAAATATTTAGAAGCATTATAATATACATATTTCTATCTTTAAAAATATTTTGCATCCAATCACTGCCTTAATTGTGGTCAAATTTTTTAACAGATTGGCTGCACAACTTAATTCTGTAGAAAATTGTGTTTTTAATATAATATAAATTTATCAGAGTAATAAAAGTTACCAAGAGAAATGGACATTTTCCAAATATTTGCATATTTTCTTGGCATACCACAGTGTTATGAAGAGGTTATATTACTTCCCGTATATCTTTGACTTTTCTGGCAACAAATTCAAGGTTACAGATAGTTCAGCATATCAAATTGAATAATAAATATTCGAAATATTTCACCATTTTCCATAATTTTATTTACTACACAAACACTACTGTAATTGTAATTGTAAAAAACCTAATGATCAGTAAATATAAAAATAAGGATTTTCTTGTTGTAGTATATTGTGACATGAGGATATAAAGAAATAAATCGGTGAGTTGAAAAAGGTACCTCAGTCAAAAATCAGACATTTTGACTTTTTAGCGGATTTTATTTCCTTAAAGGTAGACACATGTCTTAGTGTAAAAAGGGACCTCAGAAAAGTTCTTTAAATGGTATATTTCAATCCACAGTTTTATGTGTTGAGAGGTAAAAGGTACCTCAGTCACTGACTCAGGAACGTTTTTCCACCCAACTTCTTTTGTTTACTACTCTGTGTTTGGTGGGCAGTCGTCAGTCAGCTGTCTGCTGCCAAGGGAAATCAACGTTGTTGTTGACAACACATTTTCTTGTTTTAAACATTAAGATTAAGTTGATTATTAGAGGCAATTGTGATCTTAAAATATGGAAGATGACCGTGAAAATATACAAGGAAGTAGAAAAAGACAAAGACATCCTGAACGTTATAAAAGGAACATAATAAAACAAAAAATCCTACAAGGGGAAGAGCACATTAATCATAGTGGTACAGTTAAAAGAGCCAAAGCTGTTTCATCACCATGCAGGTAAGATTTCACAAATTTAAACTTCAATAACACTATACTTTGTTCTGAATGGTTAACACTAAATTATATTTTATTTATGTTGTAAAACAAAACGAATGTTATCGGATTACAAGAATAAACAATGATGTTACCTCATTTTTAACGAATTACATTAGCACACTACCTAATGAAGTTGAGGAACTCCACCTATTTTCTGATAATTGTTGGGGACAGAACAAAAACCACACATTGTCTAAAGTTTGTATGGCTTTGTGTGACTTGAGAAGGTTCAAAGTCGTGAAGCAATTTTTCCCTTTGCGCGGTCACTCTTATAACCCTTGCGACAGAAGCTTCAGCATGATAAAGAGGCCAATGAGAAGACAAAATAGGATTTTCACCCCTAAGGAAATTTATGAATTGATTGTAAACTCTTCAAAGAAATTTCCATGCACTGTGACCTTAGTTGAGACCGAAATGGTTGTTGACTACACCAATTGGTGGCCTACAGTCTATAAAAGGACTGTAGTATCAACCGAAACAAAAACCTTGCCTCATCAAGAAAAGCAATCGCTTAATATTTCACAGTTTTACTATTTTCAGTATTCTCATTTGGAAAAAGGTAGTGTCAAAGCAAGTTTGCACATAAGATCAGTGGCGTTTCAAACGTTACATACATTCAACTTGCAGAAGAATTGTTGTCTCGCGCTACCTGATCCAAAAGCTTATCCCAGGGGTTTTGTACCAATCAAAAAAAAAAAAAAATTGATGATTTGAGAAGATTGTATGATTACATTCCAAGCGACCACATCCAATTTTATGACGAAATACTGAATTGGGAAACAACGGATTAAAAAGATGAAGGATTGGCAACTATTTAACAAACAAAAAATTAAAACTGTTTAATTTAGTATTTTGTAAATAAAAATGTTGTCTATAAAGGTTTTTTCTTAAACAGGCTTATCATTTACCTTCCTTGGTGATTTATTTTAAGTGGTATTTAAAAAAATGTCAATTGAGAGCAAAAAGGTACCTTAGTCAACAATGATAAATATTTTTTATTAATAACCTACCTAAACTTTGGTTATATTTTGGTTATAATATAGTTTCTATCACCAATTGCAACTTCTGAAACTTTTCTGAAAATTTTAATTTAAAAAGTAAACAAGTTATCAAGTTTTTTTGCGTTTCCCGAAACTTGTAAAAAATGACTCGGGTACCTTTTTCAACTCACCGATTCAATCAGAAATACAAAATACACATATTTCACATACCTTCTATTCGAATTTATGACCCAGTCTGGTTAAAAAAAAAAGATGGAAAAATGTTTCGCAGATATCTGAAGCTTGTAAGACATAGGTGGAGGTTACTATGGTCTGTTATTCAAATTTTCCGCGCCGTAATGCTTGTTTGCAATTGGTCCAACCGCAGGCAAGTTTACTCTACTAAATTATGACATATTGACACTAATGACATTTGTAAAATTTATTTATTATTATTATATTCCTCTAATATATAAATGAAACCACAAGAAAACTGCAAAGTTATGTTAGAATGTAACATAATAGATTGGATTTGTTGATTATCTCACAAAAATCCAGTATTTTTTAGTAAATTTTATTTGTTTATAACAAATGGGACAAACTCACTGTCAAAATTAAACAAGAATCCAGCATTAAAGAAATTGTAAGTACACACTTATTTATACAAAGTATCTGGTAAGAAAAAGAAACTAAATTCAAGAAATTAATAATACTAGAATAAGAATATGGTCTACGCAGTTTAAAAGAACAGTATTTTAGAAATCTTTGAAGCCTCTCTAACTTTTTGATACATGCATTTGCATAGCTTTGTTGCATATAAGATCTATTTGAAAATTAAAAGACAAATTTCTGTGAAAAACCATACTTAGATCTGTAACATATTGACTCTCCCGATCAAAATATTGTCTAAATTATAATTAAATACCATATACTCAAGAGATCTATAAAACTGGATCACCCGATATTTAAATATATATACATGGCACCAAATGTGAAAAACGTCCTTTTTTATTGTAATAATTTAATTATATTGGAAGTGAATTGAAAAAAATATTTTATTATTCAAACATAAATAAAGAAAGTTAGGTTAAAATTGACGTGTGAGGTTGTCCGATATTGATTACTCGATTACCGCAAGGCCGAGATAATCAACAAAAAAAGAAGATGTATTTGGTGACTTTTCTAGTAACTTTCTTGGGTGTGAATCTGTCTTTTTGGTTTACTCCTCCTGGTTAAAAAACAGAGTATAGATGACAAATAGATGAAAAGATATAACCTATTTTTTCCTTGCGTTTTTTTAAACAATAATTTATGGTTTCAATTTGATTTTTTATCTATAAGTTTTTTCCCTTATATTTTAAATAAAAAATATTTATATCATTTTTTTTTATATCAAGAATATCTTTATTTTCCCGTTTTTTTCAATTAAAATTGATAAATAATTTACGGAGATGCAAAAAAGCAGTTTTTTGTACTAATTTATAAATTTTATTATTTTTTTTTATTAACAAAATAAAATGTTACGCCCCTTGGCTGCTAGTTTTGTTGTCGATCTTTTTCTTTCAATTGGAACAGCTGACATGTAATGACACAATTTGATATTTTGTTTCGACTTAACAGTTTTTTTGGATTTTATTTTGAATGGCTCGAATGTCACTTTCAACAATGCTATTGTAGCGATAAGTAGGGTCATTATGTTTGCAAACTCTTGTAAAGTTTTCCAAATGAAGATAACGAACTTAAACAAACATCTTAATTTATTTTTTACCTGTTGCCTTTGCTTTTGCAATTTCTACCCTTTGGTCCCACTTTTCTTTTTTTCCCATTTCCTATACTAATTTCCAACACACTTGCTTGCATTGTTAAAACTTAATACAATTATGTTAAACAACTGCTTAATTATCATCATCATCTTTGGCTCGACAATCCTCTGTGGATCTTGGCCTGCTCTAAGATTCGTCGCCATTCTGTTCGGTTTTTGGCAACATGTTGCCATCTTCTGATTTTTAATATTCGTAAGTCGGTTTCTACTCCATCTAACCACCTAATTCGCGGTCGGCCTTTGCTTCTTTTTCCTACAGGTGTTCCTGAGGTTAGCTTTTTAGCAATGGTATTTTCTGGCATTCGTATTATGTGTCCAGCCCATCTAAGTCGCTGTGTTTTAATGAACGTTATGACATCTGGCTCATCAAAGAGCTGATACAATTCAAAATTATATCTTCTGCACCACTGCCCTTGGTCTCAAATATTTTGCGGAGTATTTTACGCTCAAATATTCCCAAAAGTCTTTCATCTTTCTGCGTTAGAGTACATATTTCTGCTCCATATGTGAGGACCGGCCTCAGCAATGTTTTGTATATAATAATTTTAGTTTTTCTTTGAATTTTTTTTGAGTGGAAATGCTTTTGGAGTCCATAGTATGCCCTATTTCCTTTCCAAGGAAAAAGACCTGTTGGAAGACCAAAAAAGAGATGGGAAGACGAGGTAGATGAGGATGCCAAAAATCTCCTAAAAACACGTTCATGGAAAAGAACAGCAGTAAATAGAGATGTTTGGAGAGGTCTAATGAAGGAGGCCAAGGCCCGGCTTGGGCTGTAGTGCCATTGGATGGAGTATGCCCTATTTGTAAGATTTATTCGTCTTTTGATTTCTTCGCTTGTTTTATTGGTAGCAGTCAATAGCGACCCAAGGTATGTGAAGTTGTCAACACGTCCAAAGGTATGACTTCCAAAGACTGTTTCTCGTTCCTCATTTGCTATCGGATCCTTTGTAACCAACATGTACTTGGTTTTGTCTTCGTTGATGACTAGACCGACCTGTTTCGCCGCTGTTTCCAATTCTAGGAGATATTGCTCAACATCTCGCTTGCTACGCCCTACTATGTCAATGTCATCAGCATATGCTAAGACTTGTATCGATCTATTGTAAATAGTACCGCCATCCCTAATTCGTGTATTTCGGACTGCCTTTTCTAAGGCAATATTAAATAGGAGGCAAGCCAGAGCATCTCCTTGTCTGAGTCCATCCTTTATCTCAAAGAGTCTAGAACTCTCTCCTGTATTCTAACACTGGCTTCTCAGTTAGATATTGTTATTCTCGTTAGTCGGATAAGTTTCTCTGGTATACCAAACTCATACATTGATTGGTATAGCACTGTTCTCTTGACACTGTCGTATGCGGCCTTGAAGTCGACGAATAGGTGATGGCTTTCAATATTGAATTCTAATGTTTTCTCGAGAATCTGTCTTATTGAATGAATCTGGTGAATTGTTAATTTTTCTGGAGTGAATCCAACTTAATATTTATCAACTATGCCCACTGTGTAAACTTGCAACCTTTCGTAG